>JAJOZX010008184.1:37500-190000 GCA_023014485.1 Bathynomus jamesi | reverse complement strand
TACGATAGCATCGTGAACGTTCCACATCTCATGTGGAAACTGTGGTGGTCGACGCCGTTGCCTTCGATCTGGACGACCAATCCAAGTATCCTCAAAATAATCAATGACTTGTTGAGCTTCAGGAGGCCAAATATCGCTGTCGCACAAAATTTCAAAAGCCTCAACTACATTATGCGGAGGGACAAATGCTAATGCAGATAGCATACGAAGGTTTAGGGCAAAATCTGCATCCATTTCATATCGTTGTTTCAGACCATGTGCTTGAATGGCTCGCATGATGCATTGAGAAAAATGAAAAAAGCATCCTCTTTGTTTCGTGTTTGGGAACACTTGCTTAGAAGCTTTAATCATGGCTTTTTCATAATCAGTAGTTATTGTTAACGGGGTTGAAGAGGGATTAAATCTTCTGATGCTTTCCAAAAAAATCTTATAGGTTTCTTCGGATTTGTCGGGTAGCAAAGCATACACTAGTGGAATTGAAACGTTATCTTCTAAACCATGCAGTGTGTATAATTGCTTGAATAGCAACGGCGCTGCTTTGAATCTGCCATCGGCATACAGTGTTTGCTTTTCTCATTAACATTTGAAGATTTTGCACATGGCAAAGACTATAATGCGATTTTCATAATTTCCCGTGTCAAAATATAAAAACTTCGCCATTCGCAGTTTTGTCTAGTCTTGCGGAAAAACAGTGTCTTGCAAGGGTTGGTATGACCGGTCCTCGTGCTTCTTGCTTCGCATGTTTCTCATTGTTCTTTTGATGTTTCTGTACTAGGAAGCTTTCCAATTGCTGCTTGACTACATGCAGCAAAAGCATCAGATAATATTGATGCGGAGAATCGGTTGTATCTGTAGCCTTCTTCCGAATCATTTCACTAAACTTGCTGCTTCGACGCTTGCTGCTTCTGCATGGTGATTGTGCTCATTTGAATGCTTAATTATATTCTCACCAACTGTAGATACTCGAGCACGACATTTAGTTTTTCTGGTATTGGTCACACTTCCAATGAATTGTATGTGATTTTGCTTTTCTTTTAGTAAAGGTGACCTTCAACCCAAGCCTTTTTCTTTCCTTTCTCCGGACTCTACAAAACGAAGCGCCATTTCTTAAGGTGTGTTGGGGAACGAATGAGTCAAGGAGTATAACCTATCCAACTCAACTGGTACTAATATGTTTAGTTTAGATGGTTGCTTTGTGTCGCGTGTTGAAATATTGTCAAGTTTTTTTTAAACTAATTATTAAGTTGGTTGGTTTGTCGGTGAATTTAAAGGTCGGTGAATTTTCTGGGGGTGAATTTGAGGGTCGATGATTTTTCCGTCGGTGAATTTGATGGTCGGTGAATTTTCGTCGGTGAATTTTCCATCGGTGAATTGCTTTCGGTGAAATTTCCGGTAATCGGCTAAAAATTTTGAGTCAGATATCTTTACTTTATAAAACATGTGATAATGACCATGTTAGGATTTATAAATAAGGTTATGTAGCTATTTGCATATACACTGTGACTATACATAAAGTTAATTATTACTGTATTATTATGTATCTTCTCAAATTACAAAAGCCTTACAACTCGCATAAAAATGCACAATTGCACGTCTTATCAGGCAAACAATTTTAAGCCTAACGTCTCTCTGAAACATGTTATGATGTAAATCTTATGATTTATTTATAATGTTATAAAGTCATTTGGATATTCACTATTCGTAAAGTTAATTTGTGTTTTAATTGATTTATACTTTATATCCACCGAATAACCAAGTTTTTAATGTTCGAAGTCAGGCAAATTCGTTTCTGCCTGACGACTTCTTCTTGTGCCAAATGTCCAAAATGCTGCGCTAAGTTGCCAAATCTCTCTTATTTTAAACTTAACCTTGTTTTCAATAATATCATATATACTTCATAAGGTGGGCTGGGTGGAAAATAATTGTCCAAGTTACTTAACATTTAAAAATTAATTTACTTCAAGGAAAAATTTGGTGAAAGAACTAATTAATAACCTAATTGCTATTGGTATGACGTCACGTGGTGACGTCTGCGAGGTGGTACGACCTTGGCTTAGAAATGTAACAGCTTTGAAGGAACGATTTGAATGCATTCAGGAGTTCTCATTTATCTTAGCTGTTGAATTAATTAATGTTTGCAGTATATAAAGAAAATTTCCCCCGAAACTTAATAAAAGCACTTGAATATAAGTACAGTGATCTATTTGACGTTAAAGCTTTCGTCAGAATTAAAATACATCTATCAGGACTCCGATTTTTGTCAGTGTAAACATGCAAAAGGAATTTTAAAGCTTTGCCTTGACGTTAGACTTACAACAGCCTTACCTGAAACGATCAAATTAATTCGGCTCCTTTTGACAATCCCTGTAACCAGTGTGTCAACGGAAAGTTTTTCAACGCTTAACAGAATAAAGACAAACCAACGGAATACCATAAGTAATTGAAGAATTTGCATTAAAACCAAGAGGATTGGAGTTCATGTATAAACAAATAAGTTAAGGCGATGTTTTATATCCTAAATTTATGCCAGTTAAAAATATTCTGATTATCATACATAATTAGGCTGACCATACGTACCGTTTTGAACGTGACAGTACCGTTGTTTTTATATGTCCTGGCCGTCCCGTCGTTTTAATAAAAATGTCAATTTTGTCCCGTTTTTAATAAAAACTATAAATATACTTTAATATTGGTCATAACCCCCGTCCCTTTTTTGCCATCCCAATGTCCCGTTTTTGTCTCAAGGAAATATGGTCAGCCTATACATAATACATATCACAGTGAAACAAGTATCAAATTATACCGAGTGTAGAACGGAACAAGGCGAGAATGGTCTGGAACTGGATGCTTATTTAAAAGGTATAGACTCTTCGAAATATCATGAACTTTGGTACAAAGGACTTGAGCAGTACAGGGCTGAGCTCGCCTACATCGTTCACCCTGAAGAATTTTCTTTATATAATGAGCAGCTGTCATTACGACTTAGAATATTATTTCAACTGCCGCTATGCATTGTGAAGATTGCATTAAAACCTAGAAGAATGGAGTTCATGTATAAGTAAATAAAGTGAGGCGATGTTTTAGCTCCTAAATTTATATATATATAGGAATGACCGTGCATGGAACAAGGAACTCTTCTAGGAAAATTAAATCCACTATAGTCCGAGCAAGTAATGGTAAATGACAAATACTATAGTTTTTTCTTTTTCATGATGCTAGCCCGACATGGGCAACGGATCACTCGCCAAGAGGTCCCAAAAATATAGCTTCCCTCACCAGCTATCTGCAAAGCACATAGGATCCAGCTTTGGGACAGGATCTAGGGTTTAAAGCAGCCTAGCCCAGCTACATTTAGAAGCTCAATATAAGCAAAAGACTCGCTGCCTTCACGTCAGATTGAATACATCACAGAAAAAGGGGTAACTATTATATTTTTAGCCAAAAACCAAAACTTCAACCTCAACTGGCAGAATTGAGGATCCACTTTTCAAGGCACATAACATGTCCGTTTTATGAAAAAGAAAAAACTATAGTATTTGTCATTTACCACATACCACATATCATGTGGCACTCATTGTAATGTTACACTAAATCATCCGCAAACTCGAGATACCCCTTATACAAATCATGATGCCTTCAATATTTTCGAATTTTATCATAACTCGCGTAAAGGTCCCTTAAATTGCGGATGGAGAGATACGTTGTCCCTGACAGTTCTGAAATAAGTAGGGGTCTTGTACGATCTCTCACACTACTTTTAAAAATATACACGGGCCTATGACGATCATTCATTCCAAATACAACTATATGAACATACATTTCCTGCTCCACCCTTCTCAGCTCTTCAGGACCCATATTACAATGAAACTCAAGCTTGCAATCTGAAGCCAGTTTAAGGGCACGCTGCACAACTGGAGGCAGCCAAATTTTTGGCGTCCGTGTATTTAGTACAGTAAACATACAGGCCAAGACTAATGCAAAAAGCCGCAACCGCGATCGCCGTTTATATGCCGTCTGTAAATATCCTGAGAATTGAAGTTAAGAGTATAAGGTGTGGCACTATGACCCGCAACACGGAACACACGGTCAATATCTACCCGTGAAGTTGTTCATATTGAAGGCTGTACTACTTTGAGATGTCTGCATTATACGGGCTACATATACTCTATATCTATAGCTGCCAAGCGTCTGAATGGTATTACTACCTAAAAATTATCTACATCCCCGTCATCTGACCCGAACCCGAAGGACAATATCGTCCTGACTTCATGTTCTTCGCGGTTCTAAAGGGCAAACTCCACAATACGTTCAACTACGCGCCGTAGTCCTTGTTCAACACCATTGCTATATATGGTTCCAGGTTCAACCCTGAATATATACCAATTTCTAGCCAGGGCGAGGGTGGTGGTGGCGGTGCGCACAAACTCGAATGTTATGCCATCCTCTAGAAAACGCTAAGCTCCTGCTGATGTTGTGGAGGATGAACCCTGAATTGAACAGGAATAAGGGACTACAACTTTATTTGAGGAAGGAACTATTGTGGGGGTTGTGTCGTAAGACGCAGAGGGTTGGAGGTATATTACTGGGGGTCTAACAACCTGCGCACTCCTGGCACACTTTATACCTTTATACCTGAGTTGTCGCGTGGTGGTGTTACAGGTGTCGTTGGTGGGGGCTCGTCAGCGGGTATGCAATCTGTAGCCTCAACTACCCTGTCATTGGGGTCGCCTGTAATATCGATGATGGGGACATAATGCTGCACCTCATCGTCATTCACGGTTCTGTGGAAGAAGAGGAAAAAAAAGGCTGTAGAATATGAGGAACACCACTTAAATATTTATTATATTTTGTAAATGACCCACTTAGGGGTGTGACGTGTTAGAGATGGATTCTGTAGAAAAATTCAGGTTCACGAGCCCGTCCTCGTGCATTATATCTAGCCCTACAGGGTGTGTTTATGCTTAAAATCATTAAAGATAAGTGGGAGATGTTCTCCAAATTTGTGCATAAAGTTTTATGGTGCTATACGACGTACCAGTCAGTATTCAACGAGTACCAAGATGATATTTTGTTCCACAATGCTGTATATGACGTTAATTCGTTAAAGATAAATGAACATAGTCATTGTAATTGACGATCTCATGTTAGAAATGGGTAAAACGTTTGCCGAGACATTTCCAGTGTTCTTCCAACATCTTAACATAAGCGTATTCTTCATCAATCAGAATCTATTTTTCGAAAATAGATACATGCGCGATGTGTCGTTAAATACCCAATATCAAGTCTTATTCGCAGAACGTAGAGATGTAGCACAAATTGGGGTATTAGCCAATCAAATGTTCCGAATCAGCGTAAGGAGTTTTTGGAAGTTTATAAAGAAGCTACAAGTCAACGTTACGGATATTTGCTTTGTGATCTTCATCCGCGAAACACGTTTAGGATGCTTCAAAGAACGAATATATTCCCAAACGAGCCTGAAACGGTGTATATTACAGAATCACAAATACGAATTATTGTACAAAGAGGGGGGTCGTCATTCCTCTTCATCTTAATTTCAGTTTTGGGGCCTTTACTAACTACTAGATTAATATAATGAAGAAAGTGGTAGTGATTCCACACGAGGTGTATGCTTCACTGCAGAGCTCAAAGAGTCCAGACACGGTTCGAGAACCCCGTAAAAGCAGGCTTAAAAGAATGGAAAGCGAATTGTCAGCCCTATTAAGCAGTGAAATATCACCTGATGAGAAAAGAATCTTATACGAAGGTCTGCATAAAATTCTTCACGAGTACGAAAATTATAAGAACCTTACAGAGATCCCCGTGGTCATTAGGCGGAGCATGGACAACGATGAGCATGGTGACATAGGATTTGGGCCCGACGATAGAACTGACTAACTAAAGAATAATGGGTCGACCCCACAACATATCAAGCATGTATTAAAAATCACCCTGCCACATACACTGAGGAATAAAGGTTTAAGTCTTTATAATTTATTGAATGAGGAACCCAACACACAGTGGACCGATACAGATGAGATTATTGTGGAAGGTGCAAAGGTACAGGGATCGAATATCGTAGACATCATCCATGATCTGGTGAGAAAGTGGGATAGGCCCTCACCATCAGGATGGAAACATAGTAAAGCAAGACTACAACAAATAAATGTTCCCATAACATTGATAGGAAATCTGAACAGGTTAAAAGACTTGGAACATGCCTCGAATATGCCACAACTAAGAACGCCATCACCACCAGTGGTTGCACCTCTGAAGAGGAGAAAGAAATGGCCAAACAACACCAACGGTTAACCCTATCCACGTGCCTCTAAAATACGCAAATGGCTCACATATTAAGAAGACGCTATTATGACATTTCTAGCCAGTCTCCTACGGAAGCGTTGATAGACTGTACAGAAGTGTTTATAATGATGGCGTAGGGAAAAAGATGTTGAGAGATTTTTGCAGGAGCAGGACGCTTATATGTACAATTCATAAGCCTGTGAGAAAAAGGTTTAAAACAGCCAAGACAACAGCGGTACCAATCGACTCTATTTGGGAAGCAGATTTAACAGACATGCAAAGATATTCAGTGTATAACGATATTTACCACTACATCCTATTCATAATAGATGTATTCTCTAGATATCTGTGGCTAATTCATCTGAAAAATAAATCGACTGAAACAGTTGGTACAGCCCAAAACGTTGAAGTTGAAAGAAAACAGGATTCCTTGTTATTTTTGTATGGATATAGGGAAAGAATTTATAGGCCGAGCTTTTCAGAACATGCTGACAGAATTTAATACCAGTTATTACACTACCAATTCTATATATAAGGCCTCTTTAACTGAAAGAGTTCAACGTACCATAAAGGAACGCATGCACCGCTATTTTACACATAAAAACACAGAGATATATAGACATGCTGGAATCATTGGCTTCATCATACAACCGCTCACACCATCGCAATATTGGGACAACACCTAACGAGATTTTAGAATGAGGTACGTGCACAGAGCCTGATGTGAGAAGAGATATTCGTAGAACACGGGCACACTCTGCGCGTTTCAAAATCAATGATTATGTAGGGCTGTCGCGTTCGGGAAATAAATTCGCGAAGGGATTTGAGCAAGGTTGGACACGTGAGATTTTTAAAGTTAGGGCTATGAGGCCCAAAGGCGAGATAATGCTGTATTACGTTGAATATTTGAATGGGGAAGAAATCGCAGGATGCTCTTACTGCGAAGAGTTGCAGAAAGTGACATTTAATTTAGGAAAAAATGTTTTTAAAATTGAAAAAATTTTAGGAAGCAAAGGCTCAGGAAAGAGAAAAATGTACCTGTTGAAATGGCTAGGGTACCCAGAAAGATTCAACACCAGTGTAAAAGCTGATGCAATAATGAAGCTTAAATAGTAAGCAACATGGCGTCTAACCATTTCTACGTCACACTATCGTCCTCTTCTCTCTCTGTACCTCCTAACAACACCCTGGCCAACTTTGTAACAGAACTCCATGGGCTCATTGAAATGGGTCGTGATTCGTATGAGGTGGGGATATGCGAAATTCACCTTGATACCCTCTTTTTAAATATTGATTATAAAGAACTCGTTTTTACGGTTCTCAGAGAGCTTGATGAGTGTGAAAAAGCCGGGGTAACTTGGGTTGAAACCATACGTATCGACCGGATTGGGGATGCGCGGTATTACAGTACATTAATAACACTAGCTCCGGGTCGTTATGGTGCGGCTGAGGATGTTGTGAGAGATTTAAACGTAAGTTTAAAAAACTCAAAACTTACGGCTGATTTAGTATACGAAATCGTAAACAAAGAAAACCCTGCACATACTCTAATCCTAAAATCACAGGCGAACAGAAATATTAAAGACAAAGGGCTGTTCAAAATTATAACTTAGGGGCGATATCGATCAGCCTTCCAAAGAGATACCTTTCACGAGGTACATGATTTGTCCAGCCTAATGTCTCAGATGAAATTGGAGAAAATGGCGCTGGCTATACACCCCGAGACATGTGCTATATTTACAGCAATATAGTGGAGCACTAGTTTGTTTGGGATACCCAGGCACGCCTGCTACTCATCGCGCACATCCCCAATCATAGAGGGAACAGCTTGAGCATTACATATCACAAACCCCATTATGTGAATGTCTCAGCTAATCTATTAACCAATATCTCAATATATATAAGAACGATTGAGGGAAAAAATTTCCCATTCGGTAATGGGAGCAGAACAGGGAAGCTGCACTTTCGACGCACTGAATTATAGTGGACAGAAATCCTTTCTCAGTCTATCGAGGGGTGAGATACCAGAGTGGGAGTGGGCTTGGATCCATTTTTTCAACCATACTACGCACGGCTGTCCCCTTGCTGAAGAGGGGTGCCAGATACCTCGAGAGGAAAGCGCTACAATCAGGTCTTAACACGGCAGGAGACATAATGGCAGGGACTAAACCTAATGAAACTCTAAAAAACACTTTAAGCGTACACGGGACGAAATCTTCAAAGATTCAAAGAGAAAAATGCGTGGTGGTGCGAAGAAGAAGAGGGCTGTCCGGAAGAAGGGGCTACCAACACGTGGCGTTAATCGTAAAAGGACATCAAAAAAGAAGTGTTCTAATCGACTGAAACCTATGGTTGACCATTTTTTGACGGATATATGCTCAGGACATTGCTCTCATTAATCATAGGCTGTTTACAACTTGTCGAGAGAGGTGGTACTATTTCTGGCTCGTCATGGCACGCTTCATCCATCCGTGTAGTTCACAATGTTGTAAATCGGAGCTGTTCCTATTTGACATGCTCCCAACTCAAGTTTCTATTGAAGACAGTGAATTTATTACAATTAATCAGTTAAACACAATTAGTTCCCCGAGTGCTCCAATAGAATTCGTGATACCCAGTTCAGGCCCCTACTTTTTTGATCCAAGCGCTGTGTACATGTACGCCGAATTACGTATAGCCCATTCTGATGAAACGGACTGTGATGACAAATATGCTGTATACCCTGAAACAAACTTTCTGCACTCCATATTCAACCAGTTTGATGTATATTTAAATCAGGTCAACATATCGGCAGGAGCGGGGTACTATCACCTACGAGCCTATCTGGAAAATGTGCTGAACTTTTTCAAAGAAGCGAAGGATACCTTTTTAAGTGTCGTGGGCTATTATCAGGCTAAAGACGAAACTAGTGTAAAGGACAAATTAAAAAATTCTAAAAAGACGATATATGAATGTTTTGGACGCCTGCATACAGACTTCATATTCCAGAAGTTGCTCGTGAATGGCGTCGATATGAAAATAAAGCTCATCCGCACGAATCCTGAGATTTGTTTACAGTAAATCTGGGGGCTGATCAAGAAGATAATGCAAAGCCCGTTGTGATTCTTATTATGGAAACATACTTTCACGTACGCCGTGTGAAATTAAGTTCGCTTAAACAAATAGAAATTGAGAAAAATTTACTACATGTCACTGTAAAATACCCAATTAACAGAGTACAGATCAAACTATACACGGTGAATGGAAAATATATTTAGAACGCCTTTAAATTCGAGAATTTCGGCCTTAAAAATATACGTTAATGGCGTTGCGTTGGGAGGAATATTGGATACAGACTACTCATCAGACGCTGTGTTCCCGCTTTGCGCGAGAGTATATAGTAATCTGGCCCATATTGCAGGTGATTGTGATGAGCTCGGGATTGGGTTAACGCAGAAAGAATTCATCGATCAATTTAACTTTTATCCGTTTGACATCACACCTGACTTATCTGCTAGTGTAAATACACACTTAAGTCCAGAACAGAGTGGAAACATCTCAGTCAGATTGGAATTCGCCAAGCCGATAGACGCGCCTATTAGTGTACTGGTATACCTCGAGTCACAAGCCCTAATAGAAGTAGACAGATTTAGCGGCGTTGCTACTGACTTAAAATGGACGAGAATACACTTCAGAGAGTAAAGAATAGTGAACGAATCACGCGCTCCAAATTTATCGGTGTGTTTGCGAAGAAACAAACATTGAAATTGCCAACAACGAGAGAATGCTGTGGTCTTATTGTGAATAGAGATGTTACTGGTGGTGAACGAATTCATTGGGTAGCTAATTACTTTAAAAATTGGGACCGCCTGTACTATTTTAATTCACTCGAGACTCATCCATGGAATGACGTTATTATTGTAAAATTTCTCGAACAGCTACACATTCCCGAAATTGTATGGAATCCCTATCGACTCCAGGGATACTTTAGTAACGTATGTAGTATGTATTGCCTTTCATTTCTCATGCACATGTCACGTGGTAAGGAATTTACAAATTTTTAAAAATTATTCGATCGTGTCGCACTGAGAGGAATGATCAAATGGTATGCAGACAGGTAAAAAAAGGTTCCCGTTTGCGCGCACTCGATGTGTTGTGTGATGTTTTACTTGTATATATAAAATGAATAATTGCATCAATGTTGCCTCCATTAATGTTAGATTGTGTGTTCTATAGCTTATTTAAAATGCATCGGCAACTAATTCTGTAGCTAATTTAAGATGGCTATAAAAAATTGTACTATTTTATAAAACATGATTCCTATCATTTAATAAATTGATGAAAATACATGGAGTCTTCTTACCCTAAGCACATTTAAAAGAAAAAAGCTCTTACCCGAAACATAAGAAAAAGAAAAAGCTTACCTTATTTCGCTGATGATGGGGCAATCGCTGGGTTGAATGCGCAGTAAAACTTCTACCTTCATATTCAGGTGAACGACATGCGTTTCTTCAATGCTATCACGAAAAGATTGCATTACAGAGTCAGCTCCTCATCGGACCTTTAAAGCGAAAGGATATTTTTAAATTAATTTGGTTATTTCATACATTTTTCTGAATCTTTTTTAACAGAAACCCATTTGCTTTTCATAACAAACATGCAGAGTACACACATGCACACACACACACATATATATATATATATATAAAAAAAGATTTACGATGTAAAGTACCATATATCTTCGAACCAACCGCTCAGAGAAGTTTATGACCCCTTTAAGAGAAAAAGATAAATAACCTCACATTTCAAATAAATTTATTATGGAATTTTATAATTATTTAAAACTTGCAAAGGAGTCTTGATTGTAAAAGTTTAAAAAATTCAACTATTTTTGATGAATAGAAATATGAAAACAGGACTTTACCATGATATTAATTACTAATTACTAATACCTACTAATCTATAATTAAAAATTGAGGATACCTGCTATTTTCATCTCATTACATTTTACAATAAAATGTAATGAGATAAAAATAAGTTACTACAGCCCCTCCATATATATTTATATATGATGAAATAATCATGAAGGTAACAGAATGGTGCTCAAGAGCATTCGCCTAATGACATCTTCAGGAACACTAAAATAAATAACAAGTTCGCGACTAAATATAGGCCACAAAAAATAAAATATAATAGAAATAAAGGTACGTAAATTTTTATACTCACATTTCAACTGCAATTCCTTCCGCTGGATCGTAAGGAGCGTCATTGCAAATATCATCAAATGTTTGCGTTGGAAATAATCTGTCCCGGAGCAGTGTCACCGTCTTCATATAAAGCTGCTAGACTGTAAAGTTGTGGTGACTGACTTATGATGCGTGTCTTTATTCACTGGTAAAATAACTGCACGAGTTCCAGCTTAAATTACTTCCTTTTATATACATGATTCCCAATTGTAAGCACCACCCCTAGAAGACTAATAGGTGGTTTGTAAGTTTGCTGATTGGTTGTAAATGTAACTGAGCGGAATATTTTAAAAGTGTTTCCCAATCAGCAGCCTTAATACCGATATAACGGACCCACGCTTTGGGCATTGAAGTTCTGATTGGCCACCTTCACGAATAATGAAGGTGTGTTTATCCAATTCGGCTTATTCTCTACGCAGATTTATTTTCAATGCTCACACCTCAAGATGAATGAGTGAATTGCCCATTCGCACGCTCTGTCACGGTGCCCTGAAATATTTTACATTATTATATAAAAATTTTATTTTCCATTATTTTATAAGATTTTAAATATTTCCACAACGCTAATATTCTTGCAACCCTGGCACGATTTTTTTGTTCAGAAGATGAGTGTGAATACTTTATTTGTGCTTATTTGATTGCATTTGTACTATTATTATAATCTCTATATTTCTAATTTATGTAATTTGTTTGTGTTAATAAATAAAAACAAACGTCAGTCTCTTTGTAATCATACGCCTCAAAGCTTCTTCCTCAGATTTCCCATTTTGGCCATGGGTTAGGTTAGGTTAAGTTACATTGGTTATGGAATCCGAACCATAGGTCGGTACATCATCTGGACACTCTCCCGTCCAACTACTACTACCCAGACCTAACGTCGCTTAACATTGCTGAGCCAACGGTGATCTATGTTAGAACGAACCCACAAAGAATGCGAAATACATATACTAAACACTGTACATTATAAAATTAATTAGTAATTTTTTATGCTTCTTAGAAATTTAATTTCTAAATACAATAAATTGGAAGCATGTCGGTCTCTTTGCACACATACTACTCACAGTTTGATCCTCAACTTTCCCATTTTGGACATGGGTTAGGTTAAGTAAAATTACATTGGTTACGGAATCCGAAACATGGGTCGCCACATCATCATGAAGATGAGATAGATTAGGTTACGTTAGGTTCCAGTTCCAAGGAGAATATATGGTCTGAACAGCGCGATGTTCTTGAACCGTGCCTGGACTCTTTGAGCTTTGCAGTGAAACATATAGGTTGTTAGGTTAGGTTAGGTTAGGTTCCTAAGAAAGACCAGACCTAGAGACAATCTCTAAATATTAGCCTTTATAAACTATTAGTTAGACCCCATTTGGAATATATATATACATATAAACGTGTCTGTACCCCCTCTTTGCAAAATTGATCATCATTGCAATTGCACTCTATCCACTCGTATTTTTTTCTCAGGTGGTATGGATTTACACGACGAGTTTTAATAAATAAATAATTAAAATAAATAGTGGTATCTGACAACCCCTCCATGTATAAATAAATAAATTAAACATCTAGCAACCCCTCCATATATAAATAATTAAAATAAATAGTGCTCTCTAGCAACCCCTCCATATATCTAAATAAACAAATTCAATAGTGGTATCTGTCAACTCCTCCGTATATAAATAATTGAAATAGATAATGCTCTCAGGCAACCCCCGACCTTCTATATAACAGATGTTGATACCCTGAGCTCTCATTATGCGTCTGGCGAAGCCAGACGAAACAGCTCTCTCTTTCCTTTCCCTCTCTCTTCACTCTCCTCTCTCTCTCTTAGCTTAGGTATACCCCTTTGGGGGTGATGTCGTCCCAACTTCTCCCCCAAAGACTTTCCTCCTTTCTCTCTCTTAGGTTAGGTATACCCCTTTGGTGGGGGTGAGGCCGTTACCCCCACCCCCTTGTTGCAACCCCCTTGCAACATTACCACCTCCCCTTTGCAACATTGATCAACATTTGCGCTTCACGAACAGACAGTTTTCAGACCGACCCAAGAAGCCTCCCACAATTCAACAACTACGGTCATTCGGTCATAGTCCAGTGACTTCGGCCGAATTGCGAAATATTCCAGATCCACCAGACGTGCATCCTGAGTATGATCCTTACCCATTTTTAGGGCCGTCTTCAGCGAATCAGGAGTGAATCCCTTTTCGAAACTTTCATTCGACTGTAGCCATATAAATAGTGGAATAACAGATCTTAAGGACTCGTATGTAAGTAGTGTTAGTACTAAGGCAACAAATGGTGAAGGATCTTTATCTCTGCCATTGTATCCTTCATCCACATTAGATGATCACTCCTTGCCTGTTGAACATATCAAAGCCACGAACCAGGACCTACTTCTCGATATTACGGTTTTTGAAAAGTGCTCAAACGTTCTGTTGGACACTGGAAGCCAAGCAATTCTCATTAAATTGACTAACTGCACCGGATTTCCTTTGAAAATTCGATAAGTTTTGGATGTTAGGCCTGCCCATGTTGCACTTCGTAACCATATCCCTTCCTTTGTGATTGTTAGGTTACCAATGTGCCTTACCAATGAGATTTCAGGCATCATAGTGCCGGGTACGGCTAAATTTCCTGTCTATATTTTGCCTAAAATGGATTTTCTGTCGTGCAGTGCATGGAATTTAATAGCCTTCCAGCATGTCGAAATAGATTATATGCTATTTATCTATAGCCCGGGCGCCTTTAACCCTTTACTGTCCAAACGGACGAACTTATAACCTTTCAAATACACGCATTCGTAACTTAACCCTACAAAACATTTGGGCGGTAAAGGGTTAAATTAGACACCATTTCGTTAAAATACGGTCGTTTCGACTGCTGTGTGCCTACACTCAGTTTCTGCTGGGACTCCCTGTGGAAGACGTAAGGGGTAGGAGCCCCAAACTGGAAGAAGGGTTCAGTTTGTATGAAAATCTTCCTTTAGTATCAAAGGACTTACCACTGACGAAGTTACTTGAAAAAGTCTATGCGTTCATGGAGCAGACATCCAAAACGGTTCTGGCGACGAAAGATTTGAGTCTATATGAAAATTTTCCGTTTCGAAAGATTTATCATTGATGACATTTGTGCATCAGATCCACGCGTTCTGAGAAGTGCACCATGTGTTCCCAAATAGTTTCTAACGAAGCAAGCACACTCCCGTAGACCCACGTGGTTTAGCGCTGAAGCTCCTGCTTTTCACGTCCAAAGACTTTCCACTCTCGACCTTGTGGGAACCTCCAGAACTTTATTGCCGAAGTGCAAACATGTTGAAACACCGACGAGGGAAGTTCTCACGTGGCTAAGAGACAAAGAGATGAATCGGAAAATTCGGTCACGGAGGAAAATGTATCTTCCTCTTCTAAAATCAAAATTTTTTCTTCCAATGGAGTTTTAGGGGACTCTTGTCGGACTAAGAGGCCCTCACTGAGTGTTAAAACGGCAACACTTCTATCTATGATAGTTTCCCTGGTACACGCTCTTCGCGTACAATAGAAAATTCAGGTATTATAGTAACTGTAGCATCCGATTCCGTTGGCACCACCGAAATCGATCCGAATTCTGTCACTGGTGACTTGTCTGAATCTCAATACGCGCTAACATCAGCACAGTTTGATGATGGGTCAGGAAACATAAATAACATGGCCATCGAGCTTGGATCGGATTTCGTATAAGACATAGAAGACCATCCTTCCGAGTATATTCATGATATTTGTGGCTTCTCTCTTTCAAATTGCGGTTTTGACACTTTTCCCGAGATCTCCGATAGTATGGATTTTTCCGATCAAGAGCAATTCTATCTTTCGTCTGGAGATCCATTCTTCATTCAACCGTTTAAGTGATTTTATTTTTCTGCCTGAATCTAGTCCCAACAAGGAAATCCTCTTCCAAAAAGAATCTACTTCGTCCCAGAAAAGAGCAAATTTGCTTTTGACAAACTGTCATAAACCATGGGACTTGCAGTAATTCCGGGTAATTTCAGTAATTCTGAGTAATGCAGTAATGCAGCTCTCGGTACTCTTTATTAATCGGGGGAAGAAACCGTTCGGGTTGAAAATATGCCAACAGATTGGAGCAGGAATTGGCTGAGGATTGGATGAGGAATTTTTCGACTCGCACAACATCCAGTTAGATGTTCGCAAAATTTTTAATTCAGCCGTGCTACCTTCTGACGAATTACGCGCAAAATATCAGGAAATTTTAGACCAGGGAATCAAACAAAATTCCTTACAATCTCCTTTAAATCGAAATACTAAATTATATCACCAGCTTTTAATTTTTTAGTTGACAGTAAGAAAGTAGTCGCGCTTAAAGGGGATCCCTTAGGTCAAACAAAATTAGGCCAAACAAAATTAGTTCTTTTCCAAATTAAATTAGAACTTCATACTCAGCTTGTATACGTCTCGCCTTACCGCTTCCCGCTTTATTGTAGCATCTGCCTTTCCTGTCTGGAACACAACAATCCATCTGGCCAGAAAACCAAGATGTGCCGATACCCCGTACCCATCAAAACCTGGGATCGAGTTGGTATGAACATGATTGGACCTTCACCAAATTCAGCCTCGGGAAAATACACGGATCTTAGTGTTCACTGATCATTTCTCTCATTACAACGAGTTGGTAGCTACTTCAGATCAAACTGATGAGGTAGTTACCAAAGCTATTTTATGTCGAGTAATACGGAATCACAAAACCTCTTCCGTGCTCATCTCGGATCAGGCCCCTAAATTCTGTTCAAAATTCCTGATCACTGTCTAAATTATGTCAGATCAAGAACACCCGCATTACTGCCTACAACCCGCAAGCAAACGGGCAAATCGAACGAGAGAATGGTAAAGCCATCTCTAATTTGAAACATGTCGTCGACTCTGTTGGTAAAAACTGGGATGTGTCTCTCCCCTCGACAAAACTTGCTATTGACAGAGTTTATAATTCTGGGAAATATACCCCAACTTTGTTATAACTACGCTAAACACCTCCCATTTGACTTCAGTGAGACTAAAAGCTCTTCGGAAAAACAAAACACCCGACCAGTTGGGTGAGTACAACTGAATTCTCATTTGACGAGCTTGGGAAATCTTCAAGTTAGCTGGATAACACCTCAAAATGTGCACAGACCAGGTGCAAATGGAGCAACATCGCCGCTTCCCCAGACAGAGATCTGTCATTGTAGATCAACGTTGCTACTTCCTTGACCCCAAACCAGCTCACGCTCCCAAGAAATTGTATAAAAAATGGGATGGCCTGTATAGCGTTTTGCAAGATCTACAGCAGAACAGGTACGAGGTTACGCAGCTCCATATCGGGCAAAGTAAGGTCATTCAGAATCAAAGTTCCCACCCCTTCTCAGGTCAAATCCGAGGAAAAATTATTCTCCAAACCAGAGACATAGACCAGTTTTGAATCACGAGTTCGCCGAAGATCTGTACTACTACTACTACTACTACTACTACTACTACCTCAGTTATATATCACTCGCAACACCTCCAAATGTACAGGCTAGGTATCGCCCATTTATAGACTCCATGGAAGACCCAGCCATTTCTCCCAATGTTGAGCTTTCCATTGCTCCTACATCCAATATTCTCATGCCACCAGTCATTCTGAGTTCAGCAGTGGAGCTTCCACCACCAAAAGTGTGACCAAGGACTCCTTCTAAACCTCCTGTTCGGTACCCAGCCAGAACATCTTCCCCATCTTCACCAATGGACAACGAGTACAAGGACCCTACTTACAGACTTCAGACCTCCTTCGCCAGGGGAGAACTGTCACAGGGGACCTCCCCCGTCCAATGGATATATCACGTAGTATGGCTTCTCTTACCATCGTCTTGAAGAGCAGTGACCAACCGCATCCCACTTACAACTTAATATTACGCACGTATCCTCAAAAGGGATCTCAAAACAAAACAAAATATTCAGAAAAAGAATAGGAGTGACACTTTTAAAATATTTTTTTGTATAATGCAAGAAACCGGAGCAGAATTTGCATGCCTCACGGAAACCCATCTAAAGGACTGCCAGGCGAACTATGAAAACTGTGAGTTCTGTATTGACAAAAAAGAAATACAAATTGACATATATAACATCCTCCGAGCCAACAGAACAGTGACACGTAAAGGAGGATGTGCTATTTACACACGCGAAAGGCATATGGCAGAAATGACTATAAGTACTTCAAACAACTACATAAAATGTGTAGCAGCAAAAGTTGAAAAATTAAATACAGTACTAATTGTAATGTACAGACACGCCAACCTCAAAATTCTCAGATTCCATTACAGAGGTAAGAAACTGGGTAAAAGATCTACACTCTCCAACCCCAAATATTTTTCTCTGTGGTGATTTTAATTTTCCATTCATGAAACATAAAAGGATAGGAAAATATGTATGTATACAACAGGACAAGGGGGGCACACGGGAAGACCAGGAGCAGGTAAAAATGCTACTAGCTCTAGCTGATTAATTTATGTTAACACAAGAAAAAACAGAAACCACAAGAAAAAGCAACTGCCTAGATTTGGTATTCACAAACAGCAGCAACCTAATTGATAATGTAGAAATATCCCCAACTATAAAATCGGATCACAACATTATTTAAATAACCAATATAAAAGCAACAGGAAAGGAAAGAACACGAACAACAGAAAGAAGCAAATTCGAAATTTTTGATCTTCACTCCAAAGCTGTAAACTGGGAAGGTGTTGCATCCAGCATGGAAGTAATAGACTGGAAAACCATCTTCGAGGCCAAGACAACCGAAGAGATGCTAGTGACCTTAGAGAAGACACTGGAAAATGTGGAAAGATATGTCCCAAAAATACAACAAAGAGGAAAGAGAAACTGATTCGAGAGATAAAAGAGGTCATTGTTCCGAAAGAGAAAAAGAGTGACTGCAAAATAAAGTAACTGTAAAGATAACAACATCAGAAAAATATTAAATGATAAACTGCAGAGTATCGATTGCGTCATACAGGAACTAATTGAGAAGCATAAAGAAAAAGAAGACGACGCGCTTCCATAAAGGTTAACTCAAAGTACTTCTATAATTTTGCAAAATGGAAGTCGAAAAACCATGCGACTACCGGACCTTTGAAAAACGAAGACATTGTTTTATCTGATGATCTAACAGAAGTATCCGAAATATTAAGACCTCAGTACGAATCATATTTCAGTATCCCAAAAACTGACAAACTGATATGCGATAGAAACGCGTTCTTTGAAGAAGTCCTACAAGGAGGAAGTATAACGGACTTAGACTTTACGACGGCTGATATTACACAAGCTATAGGGAAACTAAAAGCAACTGAGCGAAAGGACCGAACAAATGGAATGCCACACTGATCAAAAACTGCAAGAATGCAATCACTGAGCCACTATATTTGATATGGAGACGATCACTAGACACGGCAGAAATACCTAGCATCCTGAAGAGCCCGAACATAGTCCCAATATATAAAGGAGGAGATCGATTTGAGGCCCAAAACTATAGACCATTGTCGATTACATATCATCTCATTAAAATATTTGAAAGAATAATTAGACAAAAAATCTGACTTTTTGGAAATTCAGAAAAAATTAAATGATAACCAACATGGGTTTCGGTCAGGGAGATCACGCCTATCACAACTAATGGAACACAACAACAACATTATTGATGCACTTAAAAGTAATGAAAACTATCATGTAATATACACAGACTTTGCCAAAGCGTTCGACAAGTGTGACCATGGAATCATAATAAATAAACTGAAGCATATGGTAATAACAGGAAAAGTAGGGAAATGGATATATAATTTCCTTAGTGAGCGGCGGCAAGTCGTTACAGTACAAAGAATATCTTCATCAGAATCAGAGGTCCTCAGCTCAGTACCACAAGGAACAGTATTAGCTCCACTACTCTTCATAATCATGCTAACTGACATAGATGAGGACGTTACCAGAGACAGCACAGTAACATCCTTTGCAGATGACACAAAGATCAGTAGAAAAATAAGAAACCCAGAAGATATAGGATCTCTACAAACCAACATGAACAGAATCTACAAGTGGACGGAAGACAACCATATGAAGTTTAACACTGAGAAATTTCAGCTGTTACGGTACGGAAAAAGAGAAGACATAAAATCCATGGAATATTATACTCCAAATATACAGGAAATTCAGAGAAATTCTAGAGCAAAAGATTTAGGGGTTGTGATGACTGATAATGCGAAATTTAAAACACAAAATAAGATAGTAGTAAACAGAGCAAAGAGAATAACTGGGCAGATACTGAGAACCTTTAAACGAAGGGATAGGAATATAATGATTCCTCTACTGAAAACACTGATCATTTCCAAATCATTCTAGACAGATAGAAGGGCTTCAGAGAAGCTTCACAGCTAAGATCAATGGGCGCAAAAATCTAAGTTACTGGGAAAGGTTACGCGAATTAAACCTATATTCACTGGAAGAAAGAAGAGAGAGATACACCATTATTTACACTTGGAAAATAATGGAGAAACTAGTCCCTAATCTTACTCTGAACCTTGTAACTCCCCAAACAACGGTGGAAAGTAGAAAAAGAAGACTCTGTCGTGTTCCCAAATTAAAGGCTAGAGAGGGAACATCCTTAACCCTGAAAGAAAATAGTTTCGTTGTGAGAGGACCGAAACTGTTTAATCAGCTGCCCAAAGACCTAAGGAACACGAGTGGTGTTGCGGTAGACATCTTCAAAAGAAGATTAGACGCCTGGCTCAGAACAATCACCGATGAGCCGGGCGTACCTGGCTATGTGAGGTGGAGAGTACAAGAAACCAACTCACTACTTCACCAGGCCAACTCGAGAGGAGGGGCGACAAGCTTGACCGTCGTGAAATGAGGAATCATTGCACGGAACATTTGATATGGCATTAATATATTTAGATTATTCTAATCTGAATATGCTGTTGGAAGCATGGAAGCTTTTTCGGCAAAATTAATAAGATTCAGTTTATTTATTACATAAGAGAAGTGAAAATAGCAAATAATAATAATAATAATAATTTACAGGAGAGTGTTTGGTTATTTTATACAATTTTAAGTTAAATGATCAATTGTATACGTAGTGGAAAAAAAAATATGCTCAATGAAAAAAATTTTAGTATGAATTATTAAATTAAAAGTGTTTAATGAAATTAGCATATTTTAAATAATTGATTATAAAATAGGAACTTCCTTCCAATAGTAAAAAGGCAGTAGTGAAGTTATACATCAAACGGAGCTAATGACGTGCTGTTTTACTGATTTGAGATATACGTTTTGTGATGAAGCCTGTCTGATATGCATGGGAATTGTATTCCATATATCTGCTCCTTTGAAAGAGAGTGCATTTCATGCAGTTTCCATTGTATAGTTTGTTTTGTATATAAAATCACTGGGTAGTCTGGTATTATAACGATGCTGTATTTCATGGGGGGGTGATTGCTCTTTGAATGGGTGATGTATGTTGATTTTTATTGATAACTTTGAAACTATTGTCAGCAACATTGAATTTGTATCATTTAATTTTAAAATATTTCGCTCTTTAACCCATTATGGACCAGAGCTAATTTTTTATTTCCTGATACAGAAAAATTAAAATTAAAAAATTAAAAATTAATATTTAAAAATTTCACTTTTAAATTCTAACCTAAATTGTAATGTTAAAATGTATCCCAAAAAAGGGACGATGGCAATATGATAAATGTGGATGGATGAAGGAATAATATAGAGTAAGGAGTGCGTTTTGAGGAAGGGTCATTTTTAGAGAGCAAGTGTAGTTTACATCCACCTGACGCAAAAGTGAACACAAACTACACTAGGATCTTTAGGAGACATTTTTTAAATGAATCCATCAAATAAAACCTTAAAACTAACGAAAATATTACAACTTAACCTAACCAATCGTCAATATATATATATATATATATGATGAATAAAACCACGAAGGGAAAAGAAACACAAAGGGGTGCTCAAGCGCTTTCGTCTAATGACATCCTCAGGAACACTGGAGTGAAAGGACAGATCAAGGCAATATATAGGTTACAAAAATAAACATACATACATACATATTCATATATATATATTATATATATATATATATATATATATATATATATATATATATACATATACATATATATATATATACATATATATAGTAAGCATAGAAACAATTGTGGGAGGAGCAAACATTTGTATGGGAGATTGACACTTTTAGCACTTCAGCCGACATTCAATATAAATTCAAATGGCTTGTTTATGAAACAGGTCACAAAAGAATAAAGAAATAAAAATAAATATAAATATAAATTGGGAAAAAATTAATTACAAAATAGTGCCTTAGTGATATATATGTCACAGCCTAAATAACCATAAAGAAATCGACAAATAAAAAACCACAAATATATATATATATATATATATATATATATATATATATATATACATACACACACACACATACACATATACATATATATAGTAAGTAAAGAAAACTTGTGAGAGGATAAACACATTTGTATGGGAAAATTACACTTTTAGCACTTTGGCCGACCTTCAATATAAATTCAAATGGCTTGTTTATGGAACAGGTCACAAAAGAATAAAGAAATAAAAATAAATATAAATATAAAAAGTGCCTTAGTGATATATATGTCAGCCTAAATAACCATAAAGAAATAAACCAAAAAAAAAAAAAAAAAAAAAAAAAAAATTGTAAGTGGAGTCTACAAATTCAAGCTCAAAAGGGAAGTTTACAATCAATTTAATAGATGATGCCAAATTGATATATATGTCACAAAGAAATAAAGAAATAAACCAACAAAAAAATTAAAAAATAATAAAAAATAATAATAATAAATTGAAAAATAAATTTTAAGAGAGGCACACCAATTTATAAGGGAAAAATTACCAAAGGTTTTTTAGTTATTGTCTGAATCCTGCATATTATAGTCACTGTTACCCCTTGAACTAGCCAACAAAACCGTAATACCCCCCCCCCCCCCTCCTTTTAAATGGGAAATATGGAACCATAACTCAGCTCTTTTTTTGGACAGTGGCGCCAGCTCGTTACCCCAAGTAAAAGGCCGAATTACCCACAGGCTAAATACCACTGTGATTGAAGATTGTGAGAAGAGAAGTGGTTAAGAATCTTCCTATTTAGGATAGATTCGAAAACTTTAGAAAGTCAAAAATCAAAGCAGTTGGACGATAGTTGGAGGGTTCAGAGTAGTCACCCTTCTTTGGGACAGACTGAATGAAAGCGAACTTCCAGCAAGCGCTGTAGCTTCATCTTACGAGTCCCTCCCCGAAGCCAGTATATGGGGTCCCTGCAATCTGCATGCGACCCTCGAATTTGAAACTCTGCAAAACAAGAGTGGAAATGTTAAATACAGTAAGTTGAAAATTAGAATTCAGTTTTATTCAATATTTTCAATACTTTAGATCAGAATCAGTATTTACATATTTTAATTTACATATTTTACAACGTATTTTTGCTAATATGTAATGACTCTGCTCACGGGTGTGGCCAGAATTTCTTTTCTGGAGGGGCTAATATACGTATATATATATATATATATATATATATATATATATTAAAAGTGTGGAAAAGGGTAAAACCACATCCATAAATGTATTACAATAATTATACATGTGCTGTAATAGCATGGCGTACTTACTTATAATTCACTTATAATTTAAAAAATGCATAGAAATACCAAACCTATGATTTTATTTCGGGAGGCTGAAGCCCCCGTAGCCCCCCTGTCTACGTCCCTGAATTTATTTGTCCTCACATGAAAACACCGTACAATACAAATACTCCACTTAAGGAAGTATGAGTATTTCATACCAAAGCTGCCAAACTATACGACAAAATTTTCATGAAATCGTTAGTTTTCTATGCTCGTAGCATTCCTTCAGTATGAAATGCATTTATTTTAATAAATATTAACATTACCAACTTAATAAAATTTTATTTATGGTATTTTTCATTTTTTTAAATATATAGATATTTTTATAATATATCGTCCCTGGCAGAGGCAGCTCGTCGGTAGGCACTGCGGAACTGCAGCACCCCCATGATCTTATGATCTTTATATTTAAATATTTAAAAAAGCCTCTCTGATTGTTTTTTTTTTCAATGAACTTTGAGTTTTTAAATCAGATTATATCCTTTTTTCCTTAAACTATTTCAATGCCGAACGAATGAATCACGAAAGTAGCTTCAGCCTTCCCGTGGAACTGCGTACTTAACAGTTCCAGATTTTGTTCGAAACGCTTGAAACCTCGGTGGCGGACGTACGAAGAGCGAGTCAGAATCGCGGGTTTAAGAGGATCCAAAGCACTGTGGACAGAGCAGTGCCGATTTGTTTGTTTGACGTGGTAGTTGTGTTGCTGTATCGTTTGCTAATTCGAAATTTAATTTCCGAATTGCATTTATCAATGATTCGTTATCATTTATTTTTTGTCGTGAGATTGAAGTTAATTATATAATAATTGGATTATTTACAATATATGGCTTTCATTTCTTAGAATATTTTTTCGCTCAGAATAAAAACAGAAGAATGGAATTTGTTTATAAATAAAATTTTTGGCAAATTCGAAATTACCCGTTAAGCGTAAGTACCCTATAATTGATTTTATGATACTATTTTACTTATTTTTATGACTGAGTAGTGAGTAGTTATCTATTTATCTATTCGACTTTCTCTCTCTCTCTCATATATATATATAATCGACACAATTGTTCGCAATTTCTGAGGCAGCACCCCCATAACTGAAAGTCACGAGCCGCCACTGGTCCCTGGTCACATTTGCTAACTTTCTACTAATCAATTGCAAAAGACTTTTTAATCTTCTGGGTTTTTTACCTGTGGGCCCCCTGACGCTCGGGGGGTGAGGGGGGGTCACTTCCTACGCCACTGCTTCCAGCAGGAAGAAAAAGTACCAGATGAAAGACAAAGACGAAAGCTTTTGCCTAGGCAGTGTGTCAGCACAGAAACACAGTTCATGAGAACAACAGGAGGGACACCATCAGGACCATACGCCTTCCTAATGTTCAACCCAGACAGGGCAAAATAAACATCTTTGGAAGAGATTCTAATTTCAGACATAATTAAGTCAGAGGGAGGAGGAGATGAAGCAACAGCATTGGAATCGTCCAGGGTTAAGTTGGAGGCGAAAGTTTGAGCGAAGAGTTCAGCTTTATCGGAAGAAGAGACGACAACTGAGCCGTCTGGAATTGAAAAGAGAAGGAAAAGAAGAAGTAAAGTTGTTGGAGAGAATTTTAGCTAGGTGCCAGAAAGAGCGAGAAGAATTAGAATTGGATACGTTTTCATATATTTTTCTGTTGAAGGAATTTTTTGAGAATCGAAGAACAGATTTAGCACGATTCCGAGCAGAAATATAAGCTAAGTGAGAGTCAGGAGTTGGATTGCGACGATATCTTCTGAGAGTCTCCTCTCTGTTGCTGATAGCATTAGAACAAGGAAAGTTAAACCAAGGATATTTTGCCCTCAGTAGTAGGAAAGAGAATATAGAATGTACGCCTTCATGTCCAAGAGAATCACCTCCATTATGCCCTCAGTACATTCTTGAGGGGCTCCAACCACGGAAGGAGTAATCATTCCATGGGAAATCACAAAAGCACTGCCTAAGAACCTTCCAATCAGTGAAAAGCTGTTATTTCTCTCATGTACTTTAATTTGTTCTTATAGCTGTAAGATCTATCATCAACTTTTACAGTTTCCTTTGCTGAGAAATGGGTGATTAGCTTGGTGTATGTACGCAAGTGAGCTGTGATATTTACAGTAATATAATTATACCCAAGATGTAATTAAGCGGGAACCTCACCCAGATCTGATCTATAGGAGTCAAATTTCTAATGCCATTGTGAAGTCTAGTTGGCTTTATAATAGTTAATTTAAAACCAATTGCAGTCACGATGTTGTGAAGGAAGTTTGCGTTATTATTTAAATGTTCTTTTGTGAGAACAATATTATATCTCCGGCAATAACACAATTGTCACCACTATAATTGGATGTTAGAATTCTATCGATATTTGTAATAAAAGCTGGTAAATGCCTAAAATTGAATTTGTTTTGTAAATGCCTAAAATTGATTTTTTTTGTAGGAAGGAGGGGACCAAGGGCGAACGCCCGAAATAGTGACCCCTCCACAGAAGAAGGAGAGAGCCAAAAACAAGATCTCCAAGGTTCAATGATGGCATTTTTTTTTTTTTTTAGAAATTTTGAAAAGATTATGTAGTGAGTAAGATGCATGTATGTGTAATGAGGAATAGAGGGAGAAGCGTGTGTTTGAGAGCATACTGGACTGCTCACAGGGCAGATGAGACACCGAAAAGATCAGCTAAGGAAGAGAGTGATAGGAGAAACGGGAGTTTCAGCACTCCCTGGCTCCTGGCTCCTGATTACTGGGTGTTATGAATGAATATTTCATTTGCAAGTATTTCTGAGTGTGCAAGTGTGTGAAGTGTTTACGCTTGTCAGATCTTCGATACTTTTACTCTTGTAGTTTGAGTCTACGAATATACTTACACCCAGTGGCGAATATAGGTTTAACGAAAGGGGAGGGGCACATTTTGCCATGAGCTATTTGAAAATTAAAAAAATGAATTATTATATATATATATATATATATATATATATATAATATAAACTTGTCTATATTGGACATGCTATTCTTACTCCGTATAAAAAGTTTAAACAACCGAATGGAATTTGCGAAATGTCCTGATATAATCGCTAAATTAGCATATGCAACTGCTTTTATAGTAGATATCCCTGAATAATATGCATATTAAAGAGGTAAGAGATCAATATGTCTTGCTTATTGGTATATTACTCAAGTTACATTGACAGTCATTAGATCCTTAAAAAAGATCTAGAACTAGTTTAGTTTTAGTTGAAAAAGGAACTTAAAATAACATAAATCGCATTTAACCCAAATACAAATAAGACTGTTTGATTTCACAAAATTAGCATATACTATTATACCGATACCATACAAAGAAATCAAATTTATACATGAAAGAACTGAACAATTAGTATGGCAGGAGATATAGGTTCCTATGAACCCCCCTTAAAACTAAATTCCAAAATGATTTTTAGCACCCCTAGGACATCTACATAAAGAATTTTTATGTTGCCAGCTATACTATAATGTGAAATCAAGCAGTCGTTTACACCTGCCAGATTCATCAGTAACTTTAATAATTTGAACACCACTAACGATTAACAAATAACAATTCTAAAAAATCTGTGTGTGAACGATCGGCGATCTCTCGCAGGCATAAACAAGCAAAAACTGGAACAGGCGACAAAAACGCCGGTACGGCTTGAAAACAGTACACTGTTTGCCACTGCCAATCGACGTTGAAAGTAATCCACACCCATATTAAAAAATTTTAATATGTTAATAACGAATTAAAAAATTCTACACATCAAGCCATATTTTTATTTTTGGATTTGAAGTGAATAACCTTTATTAATAATAAAATAAATACAATAGTTTTACAATTTACAATGACATAAATAATTGTGAAGCTGGAGTATTTATTTTATTTAATTTGGCCCTTAAGCTTTGGGTTTTACTGGGCTCTTATTAAAAATAAAACAGAGAGTTATTATTAATTATTAATAATACATAAATCATGAATAAGTATTATTAATTAAGCTATGTATTAATCTTAAATTATCATTATCGATATAACAAATGCGAGGTCATTATTGAAGCTATTATACCGATAACATACAAAGAAATCAATATTATACATGAAAGAACTGAACAATTAGTATGGCAGGAGATATAGGTTCCCATGCACCCCTCCCAAAACTAAGTTCCAAAATGATTTTTAGCACCCCTAGGACATCTACTTAAAGAATTTTATGTTGCCAGCGGGAAAAAATGTCCCACGGGGTCCTAATTAGCATATTTCCAAGATGGCTGCCATCCGCATCCATTAAAACGCTAAGTGTCATATGTCAGTAACTAATGAGCCGATTTTGACGATCTTGGTGTCGATATTACGATTTTCTGAGGTGCTGAATCGATTTCCGAGGTTTCAAAACGATTGGAGGTCAAAGTCACGTGATTCAGGCGAAGGTCAAGGTCATTTTGTTAAGAAATCGCTTCATTTTCATTTTCAGACATGCATTATTTTTGACCCAGCTCCCATAGATATGGTGATAGAAGCTTCCTTATTGCTTTAGAAATTTCCCACATTATCCCAATTAATAAATCAATTTTGAAAATTGTGATATATCACTTTAATTTTGAGTTATGGCTCAATACTTGACCCCACCCCCTAGGTTTTGGATATGGGCCGAAAATTATGGAAATCTGAAAATATAGCCAGGGATGCAAACTTAGAGTCTATATTTATGTTTTTAGGGTCATGAAATCGATTGGTGGTGGTTTAGAAGCAATTAGAGGTCATGGTCATGCTCCAAGGGCATGAGTCAAGGTAATTTTGTAAAAGAATCGCTTCATTTTCCATTTTCCGACATGCATTATTTTTGACTCAGCTCCCATAGATATGGTGATAGAAGCTCACTTATTGCTTTAAAAAGTTTTCATATTATCCCAACTAACAAGACAATTTGAGGTCAACGTCATGGAGCTAAAGTCATCTTCAAAGTCATAGGATGTGTCAATTAGGGACACTTAGCGCATTGACCTCCGTGCATGTGATGACAATTTGTGACTATAATAACTCCTGAACCAGACATCATAGAAAGACAACTGAGCCCTTTTATATTTATTATTTTATATGTATTATCTATTATAAGTGACATTGTAGCAGAGTCTAAGAGTCATCCTCAGCATCCATGAGAAGATCATCATCAGCTATCTCCATAGCCTCCTCTGGATACGGCTCAGCATCTTCGCATTCTTGCTGGCCCTCATCATTTTTAGCGCCATCAGTGTCCAACAGGTCAACGAGTGATGGGGGCAAGATAGGGCCAATTGACCACACAGGCTCCAGCACCCCCTCCTCTGTCTTCAGCCACCCTTGACCCTCGTCATACGGTTTAGGGCGCTCGAAGATAGGCTCAGCAGCACGCCTGTAGCAGGCCACACGGTGGGTGACTCGCTGTACATGAGGGACGAGCGAGTCCTGGCAGGGAGGCAGGCGAACCATGTCAACCTTCGACTTGGAGTTGAGCGTGTGGTCCTCTCCCACCATCTTCTTGAGCAGCTTGCTCCTCACCACGTTCACAGAACTCTCACGGGCTTGACCATACATGGCGCAGGTGAAGGCCTCCAACTGCTCCTGCACCTCTGGGGCCACCCTCTACGCCACGCCGAGCTGCCTGTAACATAGTACATGAGATACGATCACTACTACAATTAATTTGAAACAACACGTCTATGTGAATACGCAATTGTTGATATGCAAGTGTAATTTACCTGAAAGCCTTGTGGAACTTCGGGTTCTTCTGGAGCTTCCTCAGTGGCGCCACCTTCCCCTTGCCCTTGAAGGCGCTGGTACAGTCCTCCCCCGAGAACACATAGAAGCCAAGGAGGGTGGAACACCAATCATTGCCCAGTTCACCTGCCAGTTCGCTGATGTTGATGAGCTGTCGGTGTTTGCCCGTGCCAGTGTCAAGGTAGACAGTGAGGGCGAGCTCGTGTGTATGGATGGGGAGGATGAAAAAGATGTCTGAGTCGGGCGTACGCACAACCGCTGACTTGAAGCCGAGGTTCTCGGCGTAGTGGAGATAGGTGGCAATGCGGGTGTCGGTCTCCTCCTGGTCTGATCGCAGAGAGTGGATCTCCGTCACCTCGAACTGAAATGAAGAAGAGCACTCTATATATGTAGGCGAAAGTTTATGATCAAAGGACCTCGTGGTACTAAGGTAATAGATAAGACATATCTTACCTCTCCATTTGATGAGACTAGCTGATGAGCCTTCCCCTCCAAAATGAGAGAAGGTGTCTGACACTTCTCCAGCCGTGACGCAGCCTTACTGCTTCCCCAGACCTTCAGCAGCAGCTGGCAGAGCTGCAACTTGTTCATCTCGTTGGCCAGGAAAAGCTTGAAGTCCTTGGAAGCGGTGGTAACAAAAGTCATGGTAGCGAGCCTCAGCTGCAAAGAGATCCATGACCTTGACTTTACGGTACAGACGGCTGTTTTCGAGAGCTTCTGCCATAGGTTCGATTTTCTTCCATTCTGACTCCTTCTTCTTCCAAGCTGTAAAGCTGCGAGTTGGCCTCTGAGTCTTGCCATTCATTTTGATTTCATTCTTCTCACAGAAATTTGTCAGGATCAGCATCTGCAGATTTCTGCTTGCGAGGAGAGTGGTGCCTCTGTGATGTTGATGGCGCGGTTGAAGCATCAGCAGATGGATTCTTCAATCGATCCAGGTGCGTTGTGAAGTCTTGGTAACAGCGCCTGTGGTAACCAGTTCTCTCCAAATAGAGACCATCTAGAGTTTCTGGCAGCAGATCACATACAGCTTTATACGATGGGGAGAATCAAGTGGCTCAGCCAGTCTTCTATCACGGATCTCAAGTAAATATGACAACTTTTCTGACGGCACACATTTGACAGAACTGAAACAGGTGAAGGGATTATCATCAGGTACCTTGGGGGTGTGCAACAGGCAAGTGGAGGTAAGACACTTTTGTTTCACAGAGGGTTCAGACGTATCTTAACTGTGTTCACTTTTCCTCTTCTTTTTCACCATGGTTAATTAAGCTTGACTGTCCACCATCACTATTGCTAAGCTGGTATTAGTTCGCTATACACATATAGTTATAGTCTCTGCATATCAACATCACCGGAATCAAGCAGTCACTGTTGAAGCAGCATGCAACTTAACCAATAGATCTAGAAAAAGAGAAGTATACATATAAATATCAATACACATATACATATAATAATATGAATAATATGATAATAAGAAAAGTTTTTAACGCAATAAGTAAGCTTCTATTATCATATCTATGGGAGTTGGGTCAAAAATAATGCATGTCGGAAAATGAAAAATGAAGCAATTCTTTAAAAAAATGACCTTGACTCATGCCCTTGGAGCATGACCATGACCTCTAATTGCTTCTAAACCACCACCAATCGATTTCATGACCCTAAAAACATAAATATAGACTCTAAGTTTGCATCCCTGGCTATATTTTCAGATTTCCATAATTTTCGGCCCATATCCAAAACCTAGGGGGTGGGGTCAAGTATTGAGCCATAACTCAAAATTAAAGCGATATATCACAATTTTTAAAATTGATTTATTAGTTGGGATAATGTGGGAAATTTCTAAAGCAATAAGGAAGCTTCTATCACCATATCTATGGGAGCTGGGTCAAAAATAATGCATGTTGGAAAATGAAAATGAAGCGATTTTTTAACAAAATTACCTTGACCTTCGCCTGAATCACGTGACCTTGACCTCCAATCGTTTTGAAACCCCGGAAATCGATTCAGCACCTCAGAAAACCATAATATCGACACCAAGATCGTCAAAATTCGCTCATTAGTTACTGACATATGACACTTAGCGTTTTAATGGATGCGGATGGCAGCCATCTTGGAAATATGCTAATTAGGACCCCTGTTGTGCGCAACTCTTTTACTTAGACGTGCGCACCGTTCTTTCTTTTGCAACTTCTGGCAGCATTTATGTAGTGCCCAACCCGTTTATTTATTTATGGTGCTGGACACCCTTTTAATTATGTTATTCACTTCACTGACACCCTTTAAGTTGGGCGGTACCCTTTAATTCTATTTCAAATTATTTCTTATTTTCGTTCAGGATGACTCGGCCTATCCAGACGGATGGCCCTTTAAATTGATAGGCGTAAGTTCCCTTCGGCTTACTGAAAGCCTACTTTGAATTCAATCTTTGAATGATAATTGACCCTCAGCTTACAAGAGAGGCCTATTGCAAGGTATCTAAAACAACACACGCCCTCTTATAAAGTTTATTAAATGTCATTCGAAACAGTACAAGAATTTAGGAAATTTATTCTGAAGTAAATTTACCAATTGTTCATACAATACAATCCAATTATAAATTCACAGACAAAGTTCACAGTGATCTGAATTTAAATCAATTAAATTTACCAATTTTCTGTACAATACAATCCACTTATGAATCCAAAGAAAAAGTTCACAATTATCTGAATTTAAGTCATTTATATAGAGGGGCTTTATATTTTAGTGCAACAAAACAAATAACGAGAAATGAAGTGGTCGAAATCGACGATGAAATTTGAAGAATTATTCTACTTACGACTGCAGATGACAAATTACTCTCAATTGTGCTGCGTAGGGACCACAGATTTACGGTCCGCCCAAAACCAAAACGACAATCTACCAAATAACGGGACTTCCTTCCGAACCCAAACTGACGGGTTCAGTAAACTAGGGCACAGACGTACCCCATTTAGCATTTAATTTGAACCAAATTAAATTAATGGAAAGTTCACAAAATTCTTGGTCCGTTGGCTAACATTAATTAAGATCCAACCAAGTTCGGTTAAGATCGCTAACAATAAAATTCTTATGCTGAAGTTCCGCGTAAACGAAAGAAATGCAATACAAGTTCTTAATTTCAATCCGGAGATAGTTTATACTTTCAATTCTAAATTTTCTTACACCACAAGTCTAATAGAGTTTATTTAGCCACAGTTAATTTCAAGGAGGACGACTACCAACTAACTTAACAATTTGAATTTACTTTACAATTGTTTAAGGACCACGCCTTCTAATATTTTGAAAGACCTATCAAAACAATTTCAATACATAAGGTCGTCCCTAAAAACGATCTCATCCGTACATAGGAAAGAAATAGCTTTTTCTCCTCCCTTACTGGGAGTTCCCAAAATCACTATCCCTCGATTGGGTACTGACCTTTCTGTCCAAAGACAAAACCCCTCCCTTTCCCAGGAATTAATTTAAATTACAGTTCTTGACATTTGAAATCACGTGGTTTTCTCAAATTTACGACCCTGGTCAGGGTCCAATTTCGCCAGTGAATTCGAATTTGTCTTACAAAACTCGCACCACCTTGCGAAAGAGAAACTAACCATGTGTACATCTGGACCCTTTAGTTGTAAATCTCCGCGGCCAAGCGGTTTGGGTTTCCTCTTCCCCTGAGAACAACAACTTAAATAGAACGACCGTTCTACCATCGGAAACATCTTTAACTTATGCCTTTATGAATATTCATAACCCAAAACGCTTGGCTTTTAGAGAACAAAATTAAAATCTTAAAACTAACATCATTTCTACTTTTAATTTTACAAAAGATTTCTGCATGCCAATTGCATGGTTACGACACCCCGTGGGTCATTTTTTCCCGCTGGCAACATAAAAATTCTTTAAGTAGATGTCCTAGGGGTGATAAAAATAATTTTGGAATTTAGTTTTAGGGGGGGTGCATGGGAACCTATATCTCCTGCCATACTAAATCACAATTAATGTGTCTTTAATCCTAGATTACACACGAGAAATTAATAAATAATAGCAATGTACATTAATTCTAGATTTTTATTAGTATGCCATTATTAATCGAGATTTAAACTTGGTTTTAAACGAATTTACATTCACAATATTTTTTATATCAGCATTTAAATCATTCCATAGTTTCAATCCGAAAATGGGTAATTTTTGAGATGAAGACAATCTGCATTCTAAATTGAGAAATAATATGTTTTGAAGTGCGAATATTTCTGGTCTGATATGAGCAGATTTCTTGATGTTACAAAATATTTATTTAGTCATTGTAAATTAATGATTTTGTTCTTACACCTGTAAATAAAAATAAACTGTACCAGTTTGATTACATCATCCAGCTCTAGTAGTTTTAGCTCTTTAAATAATGCACTAGAGTGATCAAGGAAATCAGCATCAGATAATAAATAACCTTTATTGCTTTTAGTGGATAACAAAGATACTGTTTAAAGCGTTGTTAGTGGTGTTTCCCGAAACAAGGGTACAGTACGTTACATAAGGAAGAACAAGAGTACGATAAAGAGTTCATAAAACCTGTTTAGGGACTACATTTCTAAGTTTAAACATTATAATAGCAACGCTCCTTGAAATCTTTTTCGCGATATAATTTACATGATTACTCCATTGCAAATTCTTATCAATATTGCACCAAGATATTTTGTTACAGTACACCTCTTTACAGCGATTTCATCAACATTAAGTTCATCCAGATACACATTTCTTTTATTAGTAAAAATCATTAAATTTGTTTTACTGGTATTTAGGATGAGTTTATTGTTAGTCAACCATTTCAATACACTGACGAATTCTGAACAAAATATATTCTTAGCTGAATTAACACCTTTGCAAGAAAAAGGTACAGTTGTATCATCTGCAAACATTATGAAGTTAAGTATATCAGATACACGTTGGAGGTTATTTGTATAACAATAAAAATAACAGTAGACCTAGAACTGAGCCCTGTGGCACACCATGTTTAACAAGCGCTTTAGATAAGCAGACCTTATTTACTTGATACAAAATAATATCTTTAGGACAAATACTGTAACTTTTAAACCAATTACTGATTGCTGCTCTAAAGCCGTAACAATATAATTTGTTAAGTAGAATATTATGTTCTATTACATGAAACGCCTTACTCAAATCCATAAATATTGCTAACATTATTTCTTTGTTCTCTTCAGCTATATTGGCATTTCCATAAGATTTAAAATAGCCATTTCCGTCGTTTTGTTATTACGGAACCCATATTGATTTAGAGATAATAAGTTGTAGGATTCTAAATATCGCTGCATTCTACTTTTTCAATTTTTTTCAAAAACTTTGCTGAACACAGATAATGAACACACTGGCCTGTAATTAGTTGGCAGTGCAGGATCACCCCCTTTAAAAATGGTGTTATACAACCAATTTTTAGTATTGATGGGAATATTCCTTTGGAAATATAATACTTTGATTGATAATTTTAGCCAAATAGATATCTGATATCTTATCTTTAACAAGTTTCAGTATAGATACAGCAATGTTATGAATGTTTTTTTTAATTTTTTAATTTACCAATTATGATTTACCAACATTTAGTTTCTCTATTGAATTTTTTTTAATTTTGTTTCCGAGAAGTCTGTTTATCGTTATCCAAGTGTTTTTCATGTTTCCTTTATATTTGGAAAATTGATTGTTATAACAGTTATACACTGCGTTCGAAAAGTCTCTCCGCAGTGCTATGTTAAACGCATAGGAAATTGAAAAACTACAATGTTTTTATTCAACCATGATTTTGTGATTTTATTACATAACCTTTTGATTTTACAGCATGTGTTGAAAGTGTTTTCCACCATTTTGCAGGCACAGAGCAACTCGTCTACACTTGTTGTCAAACACTTTTTTTAAAGTGTTGGTTGACTGCGGAGAGACTTTCCGAACACACTATATTTTGCAATTTTGATTATTTTAGTTAATTTGTTTCTACTGTATACTGACTATATTTTACTTTTGAAATTTTGCTTTGTAATCGCAATTTGTAATTTATCTCTGTTCTTTATCGAAGTGATAATTCCTGGAGTGATCCATGGGTTTTCAACACTTTTGGGCGAAACTGTTTTTCTTCTCACAGGAAAGCAAGTATTAAAAATATGGAATAAGGTGTCACAGAAGAACTGAAACATAGGATCTGGGTCATTCATAGGTTCGTCACAGTCAAATCGAGTATTTTTTACAACCCCCCCAATAAATTTTCTTTTGTTAACCTCAGAATATTCTGTAATCAATAGTTGTTTTATCTGCAACCTGAACAATGTTATTGCATACAGCGTAAGTAGGAAAATGATCACTGATGTTTGTGGTTATAATTCCAGAATTTACTGTATAAAAACATTGCTATTTACAAATATATTATCAAATGTAGATTCTGTTATTCGATTACCATAGTTGCAGACTCGAGTGAGTTTGGTAATAATATGACTAAGATAGAAAGAATTAATTAAGTTTGAAAATTTATGAGAGACTGTACAAAGTGGGGGGCATGGCCCCATGGCCTCCCCTATATACGCCAATGCTTACACCTCCTCTCCTATTCTTAGCCCTACAAACATGGTAGCTTGTGTACCTTGGAATGTTAAAAAAAATCTTATTATTTTCATTTAACCACGTTACAGTTGATATAATTCATGTGAATTAAATTTGTTGTAATGATTTTAGGTTTACTGTCAATTCGTCAAGGTAGTTTGGGAGACTGCGAATGTTTAAGTTCAGGAAAGACAGGTTGCCATTGTTGTATTTCTTGTTTAAGAAATTGTCTGCTGAGATATAGCCGGAGATTCAATAATTTCATTCACAGTATTGAGGGTATTTAAAGTGTTGATCACGATGTGAAAATTAGGGTAATACTGTAATAGAAGTAATAACAGTTAAGAAAAAAATATACAGCACATATATATATATATATATATATATATATTGAATAAAACCACGAAGGAAAGGAAACACAGAATGGTGCTCAAGCGCTTTCCAATCATTCCCAACCTTCGATTCAATTAATTCATCACCCGGATAATAACCTGGTAAGATACTGCTCTGAATTTTATTCACCGTTTAACTTTTTACATTTTGTCTATTGGTTCAGCCTCCTATATTTTAAATATTTTTTTATTTTTAAATACTTAATATATACTGTAAATATACTATTAGTATCATGGAAACTGATGATGGAAACTGAAATTTCCGAAAGGTCTCTAAATAAACATGAGTAGTATAGCCGCGCTTGGCCAGAGGAATAAGGGTCCCCCTTCCTTAAGTTCCTCACCCCATTTATGGGGTCTCACCATCCTTAAAGAAGGGAATTTGCCCATTGAGGGGCCCCGTAAGGGGCCCCCTCCTCCTTCGAAAAAAATTTAAAATTCATCCTCGCCTTCCTTCAAGAGAAAAATCCCACTTCATGGTCTTTTATGAGACAAAAAAAAAAAAAAACATGCAAAAACAGAAAAAAAACAAGCAAACAAACGCTGGAAGCGTTCGTGCAGAAGACCCATTTCTGGAACACCAGCCTTCTGCTGATATATATATATATATACTAGTAAATGTAACCAACGTATATATTTTGTATATAAGAACAGTAGTGTAAGGCAAAATAGCAAAGATTTCTTTAACGCCGTCCATGATCTCATTTTCTTGGCTTAATATATTAATAACGTTACCACACAAAATAAAATTAGAATAAATAAAATCAACTCATAAACAAATTTTGCCTGGTTTTAATATTTTGTATTACGAAATAGATCCAGAAAATATTAAATAAATTAATTTTAATTTAATTTATCTAATTTAAGTGGAGGTTAACATATTTCAATCTATTCGTATAGTAACGTGATAACAATCATGAACAAGAAAAAAAAATAAAATATATATATATATATATATATATATAATATACATATATATATATATATATATATATATATATATATATATATATATATATTTCTTTTTCAACATGAGGCGTTTTTATAGGGTAGGCAGGGTAGGCTTTGCCTGACCATTAATTTTGTCAAACTTTAAAAGCAAAAAGATATCAATATAAATTAGCGCAATTAGACAAAATCTGTCGATCGTGCCCTCTTAATCCAATATCATACCATTTCTTTTTTTCATATTAGCTATTACAACCTAAAACGCCCTGCCTACCTTGAATGTATAATATAAATTCAACTAGTGTCACGGATTTGATATATGCCATTTTTAACACGGAGTAAATGTACATATAGTCAGCGCGCGGGCTTTCCTACTAAATGATACCGTTTGCACGCTTACGGTCACTATCAAGCCATCCCGTATTAAAAAATATGAGAAACTACGATTTGGGGGTGGGGTTAAAGGAAAAAGATTGATAGGCGAAGTGTATGACGTCACAAGAGGATGGGGAGGGGGGGGGGGGTTGCGCGAATATACAGATACAATATACTGTACAAGGGTAAGTACCCTTATATACATATTTAGTTATAATTATATACCTTTATTGAAATTATATATATAGCCTATATAATATTCTGCCTACCCAATACACCAGTCCAAGAACAGCCTATATTATATATACATATCAGCCCTTTTCAAAAGACTAGGATGAACGCGAATACATGCAATTTATATTGCGTAAATTCAAATAGCGATATTTCCTTCATAGATGTATATTTCACCCTTGTAGTTTTCTGTTATTTACATCGCCTCACGTTTCTCGAAAATAGTAGAGAAGTTCTTATAACTACGCCACTTAAATGATAACTTATGAACTAATTGAGTTTGGTATTAAAAGGTCCCACTCAACAGAGAAATATGTTAGCTAGTGTAGCTCTTAGGGGGACCCCCTGGCTGGTGAATAGGTTTGTTGATAAAGTTGAAAAGAAGTAGGTGTCTGAACTGGCAAGGGTTAGCAGTTTGGTAAATTCTTGTTTCGTTAGGTTGAGGTCTGTGTTCTGATTATGGAAAATAAATTGTTGATGCAGATGTCGTTGGCTTCTCTATTTGGCACGTTGTTGTAGAGGAATACTATGTCAAAGCTGTGCATATGGAGATTGTTTGAATTATTCAACGTCAGTATTTCTTTGACGAATTCCTAGGAAATGGGGATGGAATATTCATTCTGCATTAGGGGCTAGGGTGGTGGTGGGAGAAATTAGGAATTTTGCTAGGTGGAAATTATGGGTGATGTATGCAAAAAGGATAGGTCTAATGGGTAAATTTGGTATGTGTATTTTAGGGAGGCCGTAAAGAGTGTCTGGGGAGGTGACGGTAGAGTGTATTTGGTCGTAATCATCCTCCGAAATTTTATTTTGATCATATAATTTTTGAGTCTTAAATGTGCGTTTCTCAGGGTCGTTGTTGCAGTTAAAGTTGAAGTCTTCAAAAAGAAGATTAGATGCTTGTCTCAGTACAATACCAGATGAGCCGGGGTGTACATGGTTATGTTCTGCAGAGAGTGCAAGAGAACATCTCGTCCTTTCATCTGAGTGCAACATATCATATTCATCTGAGTGCACAGAATCAAAATTTACAGGTGATCTCGAATGAACAGCTCGTCTATTTCATCTATGCCCTGTAGACGTTATATATATATATATATATATATATATATATATAGTGTGTGTGCGTGTGCGTGTGTGTGTATGTGTGTGTGTGTGTGTGTGTGTGTACTTAAAAACTTAATTATTGGACAAAGATAGGCTATTGCATTACCGAAAACCTAGGCCAGTTTACATAGACGTCGCAATCCAAGCCTACTAAAGGGGATTTACAACCTTTGATAGGCTTAAGAAATGTTAGACCTCGTGAACTTTAATACCCATATGTATGGAAAAATTAGTTTTATCCTATTAAAACTAGATTATACAGTTTAAGATAAATTTTCAAGGCAGCATGACCTAAGGCTACTGGCCCTATTCAGTAATTAGCATTTAAACCATCTCTGTATACATTAATCTAAACAAAAGGCTATGCGTAGATTATATTCGCAATACAAAACTTTAACTTTAAACTGAGCCCATAATAATTAATTAATGGGGTAGACCTATTTCGTACAGCTTCAAAATTATGAAGAACCTTTTTAAAGGACTGTAATCCAATCATAGCCTTAGACTCAAATATTATACAATGGCCAGAAACTCTGAAAGTTGCCTTACCTATAGAATCAAAGGCTAATGATAGTTAAATAAATAACTAAATATGCGGAGATGCGTGTGTGTGTGTATGTGTGTGTGTGTGTATGTGTGTGTGTGTGTGTGTGTGTGTGTGTGGTAAAATTTGTTAACATCTACTTCTTATTTTCTTAAATGATTTTGTGAAAGTGTTTGTTCGACTCTCTGGACACGTGAATAGAAACCTTTCGTGTCAACATCTGTCGTCACGAGTACATGAATTATTGTCTAGCAAGAAACGAGTCTTTCATCTATTGAAGATATCAAAACCTATACGTCTTGCGGCATGTACTGTATATTGTAATAATAATAATAATAAGGATTTTATATACCTATAATCTATAATTATTTTAGGCTTCAATTCAATTTATTTTCTGGTGTGTTAGTAAGTGAAACTCAGAAAACCCAGATTTGCCATGCCTGGGTACAGAATGTTAAAAGCAATAGTAAGATTCCTTATATATATATATATAGGGCCCTATATATATATATATATTATATATATATATATATATATATATATATATATATATATATATAGTAAGGAATAGGAGGATTAGAAGGTGATACATGTTTATTAGTCAGACGTTTCGGAAATTCGATTTCCATCATAATTGATAAGAGGTAAAAAATAAAAAGTGTACAAATATAGTAAGAGATTTTATACCAAAATATTTGTACAGTCCTAAGATAATAATTTAAAGTTAAAATTATATAAAATGTATAGAGGTAAGAACTGTAGTCGTCGATAGTAGGTTTTGTACTGATTGATTGATTGATTATGTTTACTGTTGCACAGTAGTATGGGCGCAAAAGGAGAGAGTGCAGTGCAATTGCAAATGTTGATCAATGTTGCAAGAGTGCCAACCCCCCTGGCGCCAGTGCCAGTGCCAACCCCAAGGGGGAGACCGGTTGTTGCAACAGCAACAAGGGTTATGCAACTTGGAGGCAGAGTTATCTCCCAAGAGAAAGAGAGATGAGAAGGAGAGAGAGGAAGAGAGGTGTTCGCTTGACAGGAGCCAAGCGCACATTAAGACTTCAGCCGAGAGGACTTTGTCTTATACGCCCGTAATCAGCCAGTCGGCTTAATCAACCAGTGCCTCCAGGCACTATCAGCCAGTTGGCACAGTGTACACTACGTTCGCACTTATTAAGCAGATTACTTTTTCTCCAATGTTTTGAAATGTTTTTCCCCGATTTCAATGAAATTTGTAGCAAATAATCACTATATATAGCAGCATTGATGGTATTCATTTCGATAAAATATTTTGATAATTAAAATAATTATCTCATTTTATTGAAAAATATGTAAAATATTGTGTTCCAAATTATTAAGCAAGTATTCTATTTACGGATCTAAATGGTGAAAATGGGTAAGCAGAAGGATTTAACATTAACTGAGAAAAGAAAAATAGTCAAGTTACTCGCTGAAAATATAAAATCTACTGAAATTGCAAAGCAGTTTGGCAGAGCTTATCGAACTGTAAACAGATTTGTAGCGGAGGGTACCAAACTGAGGCAGCAAAGTGATAAAGGAGCTATAAGAAAAGTGACAAGGCGGCAGTTATCTGTAATCAAACGCAAACTGCAAAGCATCCATTGTCCTTAAGTAAAGAGGTTTTTGAGCAGGCTGGCATACATAATGTACCAAGATCATCTCGATGTGGAATCCTCCAAACAATTGGCAAGACGTTTAAACCCACGATTCAGTCACTATTAACACCCAGGTACAAGAAGCAGCGTGTTGAATGGGCGCGTCAGTACTTGAAAACAGATTTTAATACTGTATTGTTAACCGATGAATGAAGCGCAACCCTTGAGGGATCTGATGGTTGGTCAAGAAGATGGATTGCTAAGGGTCAATCTCTACCATGGAATGAGGTTTTCTTTTAGAAAGTTTGTGTAAGACTGGGCATTCATTTTTACACCATCAGGCACTCTGTATGGGACAGCTACTTCATTGCCTATCAATTCTGCCCAAAACATGACACTACCTCCACCTTGTTGGCGTCTTAATCTCGATGGTAGAAATTGGCTCTCAGCAATCCATCTTCTTGACCAAACATGAAGTCCTTCAAGGGTTGCTTTTCATTCATCGTTGAACAAAACAGTATTAAAATCTGTTTTCACGCACTGCCGCGCCCATTCAACACGCTGCTTCTTGTACCTGGGTGTTAATGGTGACTAAATCGTAGGTTTACATGTCTTGCCAATTGTTTGGAGGATTCCACATCGAGATGTTCTTGGTACATTATGTATGCCAGCCTGCTCAAAAACCTCTTTACTTAAGGACAATGGATGCTTTGCAATTTGCGCTTGATTACAGATATCTGCCGCCTTGTCACTTTTCTTATAGCTCCTTTATCACTTCGCTGCCTCAGTTTGGTACCCTCCGCTACAAACTTGTTTACAGTTCGATAAGCTCTGCCAAACTGCTTCGCAATTTCAATAGATTTTATATTTTCAGCGAGTAACTTGACTATTTTTCTTTTCTCAGTTAATGTTAAAGCCTTCTTCTTACCCATTTTCACCATTTAGATCCTTAAATAGAATAATTGCTTAAATAATTCGGAACACAATATTTTACATTTTTAAATAAAATGAGATAATTATTTTAATTATCAAAATATTTTATCGAAATGAATACCATCAATGCTGCTATATATAGTGATTATTTGCTACAAATTTCATTGAAATCGAGGAAAAACTTTTGAAAACATTGGAGAAAATGTAATCTGCTTAACAAGTGCGAACGCAGTGTATACTTCGTTTTGGCACGTACACACCCGTCTATACCCCCATAAAATATTAAGCACACACGATTATATGCATCGGGTTTGAGGCCCGGTGGCGGTGCTTCCTTCCACGGTTGGTAGGTCTAAGGTGGAGTGTAAACATTCTTTCACGATTGGTAGATAAATGGGTAACCAGTCTCCCTCTCCCTCTCTCTCCCTCTCGCTCTCTCTCTCCCTCTCGCCCTCTCGCTCTCTCTATCAGTCTCTCTCTCTCTCTCTCTCTCTCTCTCTCTCTCTCTCTCTCTCTCGCACTCCCTCCCTCCCTCCCTTTCGCTCTCTCTTTCTCTCTCTCTCTCTCTCTCTCTCTCTCTCCTCCTCTCGCTCTCTACCTCTAGCGCGCTCTCTCCTTTATATATATATATACACACATCCCGTTAAAAAGTAGGTCTAGGGTTGGGCTAAAAGTTTGACATTCGTCAGAATGAACAATTCGGGCGGAAGCAATCGAAGGGTTAACCAAAGAAAGCCTATATATGTACAGTTCCGGAAAAAAGTTCATCTAAAAAAATTCTGAAAACTATAAAAATTACTAATTAGTACAAGAAACGTACACAAAAGATCCAAATTTATAATCAGCAATCACGTCAAAATGCATTAATTCACATTCATCCCATTTAATAGATAATACTAGGCAACAAATTTCAACTTTTTTTTTGTTACAGACACGTGAACTACTGATTCCTACTAAAGCGGTGATGCTGATTTCAGATCTGATATCAAAATTTCTCTATCACGTCCAGATTTTGTGTAACCGAAAACCCCTATTTTTCATTTTTTTCTCACCCGCTTCTATTACGAAAGCCGTCTAAGCTACTTTTCCGTGCCACGTTTTATGTTAAGCATACTTAAATAATTAGTGAACAGGGATGTCTTTCCTCCTTTATTCTGGCTTAAGACAGACAGCGGAATTCCGCTGGCGGAGTTACCACCCCTGCGCCCAACCATCCACCCAAAGCGCGTTAGTATTTTGTTGTTACTACCGAAAGGCAAATTCCTGTTCTTAAGTGAAACTTTGGTGTGTCCTCTTCCTTTGTCGCTTGTAGGATGACGAGCTCTCCTTCTGCAGGAACCAACAATAATCTCCCATCATATTTGGGTTGAAATTACCTTGGTATCTGTTTTCCATAACTGAGATCTGTTGGTGGAAGCGCTCACCATGCTCGTCACTTACAGCCCCAAGGTTGGCCGGGAAGAAGTCAAGATGAGAATGTAAAAAATGAATTTTCAAAGACATTCTGCATCCCATTATTTCATAAGATTTAAGCATGTTTTCTACGAGTTTACGGTGGTTTTCAGCTTTGTGGTTTCCAAGAAAATTTTTGACAACTTCAACGAAAGATGTCCATGCTCCTAGTTCATTCTCATTTAGGTTAGATGGAAACGATGAGTCGTGGATGACACTGCGGATCTGTGGTCCAGTGAAAACTCCAGCTTCTAGCTTAGCATCTGTCAATATTCCTTTGAATTTATCCTTTAAATATTGGAAACCACTACCTTGATGATCCATACCCTTCACGAAATTTTTCATAAGGCCAAGTTTAATGTGAAGTGGTGGAAGATGTACTTTCTGAGGGTCAATAAGTGCTGGGTGTTTCACATTGTATTTACCAACAACATGTTCAGTTCTAGATGGCCAATCATGTTTTTTGTAGTGGTTCTTGTCATCTCTGCTGTTCCATAGACACAAAAAGCACATATGCTTTGTGTAGCCCAACTGTAACCCAAGAAGTAATGATACAACTTTAAGGTCGCCACAAATATTCCATGTGTGGTCCTTATATTTGATGAGTCTTAGCAGCAGTTTCATCGATTCATAAGTCTCATTAAGGCCAGTGGCATGTGCTACAGGTATTGAAGGTTTTTCATTGCCGTTGTGCAGTAATACAGCTTTAAGGCTAGCTTTACTAGAGTCAATGAACAGTCTCCATTCTTTTGGATCATAGCGACAGCCAATCCCTTGCATCAGACCACTGATATCGTGGCAGAAACAAACGTTTTCTTCCTGTAAGTAAAATGATGAAAACTGCAAATGGCGATGGCGGAAATGGGAAACTTTGGGGTTTGGTTGGAGAAGATTAAATTCTTGAAGTCTTGAACCAAGCAACTCTGCCTTTTCTTTTGGTAATTCCAAATCGCGCACTAAGTTATTTAACTCCGCTTGGCTTAACAAATGTGGGGAAATATTTGCATCTGGAACATATATGGCATCTTTCCCTGTTTCTATATCACTAGCAGAATCTTCAGATGAACTGCTGTCTGTTATCGTTGCTGGTGGAACTGGTGGTGGATTTGTTTCATCATGTGGTACTGGTTTCATTGCTGATTCGCAGTTTGGGTACGTGATCTTTGATTTGTTTTTCTTTGTGAAACCAGCAATATTTGTCAAACAAAAATAACAATCATTGAAGTGATTTTTCGGCTCACGCCAAACCATGGGGACTGAGAACGGCATAGCTTTTCTTTTACCATTCATCCAAGCTATTAACATTGCATTGCACTGTGCACAGCAAATATGTGGTGCCCAGTCCCTCTGTTGGTCTCCTAACTTACAGTCAAAATAACACTTGTAGGCAAGTTTAATCTTTGTTGCTATGTTTCTACGTTGTGGCTTAGGTGTATATTGTCCACAGACAAAGCAGAAGTTGTCTGGGTGATTTACACAAGCACGTCTATTTGATGCCATTTTGAATTACCATACAATATCTGAAAAAACGTAGAAAGTAATTATTACGATGTGCAAAATAAAAAGAAATACACACCGTAGTACAAAACAAATGCTATAAAAACACACAAGTCACCACAACCTGTCACTTGCTCATCAGCAGAGAGCTTCAACAACCGTTCTGCTTGACTGTCACGTAGCGACTGACCGTTGGGCCGTTGCCCGTTACTATGCTCTTGACTCAGTGTTGCCAACTCGGGATAAATTTTATTTATAAAAATTGTTCGAATTTGTATATAGTTGGCAAAAAAAATTGCTTTAACCTTGAAAAGCAAGTTTCATATTACTGGCATTAAGCCGATTAAAACCAAAATCTGGACGTGGTAGAAAATTTTACTAAAAGTGATTTGCATTTTACACAAAATCTAGACGTGATAGAAAAATCTAATTATAGATTTGAAATCAGCATACCGAAATTAGCTAGGAGCACCTATTTGGTCTTCTGTAACAAAATCTTTGTTGCCTAGTGATAATTCAAACAAATCTCTATTTACAGAGAATAAGAGAATCACCTTGTGAAAAATAATATTTATCATTTACTACAGAAATTACCAATTAGTACAAGAAGAGTTAAAAACTTGGTGGCTAACTGGATTTCACATGGAATATATATGAAAAAAATTAAATAACAAATAATAATAGCATAAGAAATACGAACGGGGAATATATATAAATATATATATAATAAAATAAGTTAGTACAGAAAAAAATATATATACACAGTATATATATATATATATATATATATATATATATATATATATATATACACACAATTATATTAAACAACGTTCTGAAAATTGCAGAATGGTAAGCTGTATTAATTATCGTCATGCATGAATTAATAAGGTGATGTTAATATATATATATATATATATATATATATATATATATATATACGCCTATTAAAGATTATTCTTTAAAATAAAATTTGAAACACCTGTTCTATAGCGAGTTTTAGAGGCGCCAGTAACCGAAAGATAACATTGTATTTAAAATCTCGATAATAAACAACGCCTCGATGGAATCTTATTTCCATTCTCTCGACGTCATAAACTTTCGTGTTTAATGACCTGCATCCACCACGCATCTCTGTTATTTTTAAAAAATTTATTTATTGTATCATACGATAAAACAAGGACCCAAATAAACTTTTACAGCAGTTTTCTTCATGGATAATTGAATCTGAAATTACCTTCCACTTTTATATTTCAAAGCCACAAACCGATTCACATACCATCCTCAGCTATCTCTCGCTCGCTCGCTCTCACACCCTCTCTCTCGCGCTATCTCTCTCTCGTTCGAATACAAGATCAAAAAATCAAAGCGTTTCTCTCTCTCTTTACGAATGGAATATCTGACACGTCTCAGCTTTCACGAGGCATCCAATCACAGCCCTGTGGGCGGAGCCCAGGACCTCTGTTTGGCCGCTATGCAGGCCTACGCGTCAAGCCCCGCCCAATATTCGCCGATAGCAAATAGGAAGCTAGCGTTTCGTGTGTTGTGGGTTGATCACACTCACGAGCCCGATATATAAAAGGGGGCCCTTTCATCTCAGAGCCTCATTTCATTGATTTTTCTTGCTTAGTGCTTTTGAAATACCAACCATGAGCCAACTGTACGACTCCCCCGAATTGTTTGAAGAAAAAGATTTCTATGCTGATGCAACGCGCCTAATTTTCAACGCTGCAGATCGGAATGAACTTCTATTTACGCAAATTGTTTCAGAAATTTTTGACGAAATGCAAGAACCTTTCAATGAAGACGATATTAAAATGTAAGTAGTTAATTTATGATTATATTCTGCGATTCATTCAGTGTTAACTTATAAAATGCCATAATAATTGTTTTAAAAATTAGTTTGATTTAAGCGGAAATGTATATACACCTTTACAAAATATAGAAACAATGCAAATATTAAAAACTATTAAGAATTGTGTGCGGGTTCGAGACCCATTGCAGGCGGACGAAGCATGGCACACCCAGCTAATCTTACTTTAGAGCTGTAAATTAGCCTGCTCGCTTTTAATTATTCTCTGAGAAGCCTCAGCACACCCAGCTAATCTTCCTTTTCAGTTGTAAATTAGTGCACTTGCTATTAATTATTGTCTGTTTCCTTCGTGGTTATTTCGGCATATATATATATATATATATATATATATATATATAGTTTTATTTGTACATTTCTTGATAATTTAAAAATTTACTGAAAGTCGTAGCGGAAGGATTTTAAAATTACCAAAATTATTGAGAATTGTCCGCAGGTTCGAGACACGTTGCAGACAGACGAAGCGTAGCACACCCAACTAATCTTACTTTTGAGCTGTAATTTAGCGTAATCGCTTTTAATTATTCTCTGAGATGCCTTAGCACACCCAGCTAATCTTCCTTTTGAGCTGTAAACTAATGCACTTGCTATTAATTATTGTCTGTTCCCTTCGTGGTTATTTCTGCATGCATATATGTATATATATATATGTTTTATTTGTACACTTTTTAATAATTAAAAAATTTCCAGAAAGTTGTACAGGTATGATTTTAGAAATATTAAAAACTTACAAGAGAAATATTAAAAACTATTAACATTGCCCGATGTTTAATTTTGAACTGTATATTAGTGTACTTGCTTTTAATTATTGTCTCATTCTGTTTCCTTTGCGGTTATTTCGGCATATATATATATATATATATATATATATATATATATATGGTGTGTTTTTATTTGTACTTTTCTCGATAATTTTAAAATTTATAGAAAGTTCTACAGTTAAGATTTTAAAATGATCAAAACTTTTAAGAATTGCATGCGGGCCCGAGATCGAGACCCGGTGTCGGCAGACGCTTTTGTTGGCACTCATACTTTTGAAAAATGCCAGGAGATCTGCTTTTTTATTATAATTTTTAAAATTCGTGGCATTTTCTCTTATTGTAGCTCTTTAAACTAATTTAATTTTGCTTAAATTTATAGGACGATGCCGAACTTGATCGTGTTATAGCTATTTTTCGTTTTGATGAAAGAGGAATAAATGCTACTGAAGCTTCTCCGTTCAGCCAACTCAGCGAACTGAACACAGAGGTCGAGGTATTGGCTCACATCGGGTCCAACGAATGCCAGGTCACCGAGGAACTAATGTAAGTATTTTTGGGGGGTTAAGAACAAAACACATTGTATTTTCATTTAATTATTTAAATGGTAGAAAAATGTAAAAAGCGGTACCAGTGTCCATTAAATAAGCCTTAATGGCGACAAATAGGCCTTTATACAAAATATCATGACATCCCATAAGTAATGTCGTTTTTTACGATAGATTAAGTTTAAACTAGTCCTACTCGGTTTAAGCATAAATTTTCCGAAGGTTATATCTTAGAGGAGATCTATCGTGTTTCGCTACATACTTTACAGACCTTGACCAGTGAAGACGTGTGTTTTGCTTGATGTGAACCCCTCATAAACATGGCGGTATCAGAAGAGCATATCAGGCATATAATGCTTTACGTGTTCAAAAAAGGGAATAGTGCTACTAAAGCAACGCGAAATATTCAGGACGTTTATGGCAACGATATTCTGCATGTGAGGAAATGTCAAAGATGGTTTCAAGAGTTTAGGGATGGTGACTGCTGTTTGACAGATGCAGCACGCTCTGGACGCCCTGCTGAGTTTGATGATGACCTGCTATTAGCCGCATTTGAAGAAGACTGTTCAACAACTGCGAAGAATTAGCCCAGAAACTCAATTCATCCCCGTCCACCATCCATCTACATTTGCAACAACTCGGGAAAGTGCCTAAGTTAGGAAAATGGGTGCCACATGAATTGTCGGTCGACAATCTGAGGGTGCCGGTAAACATTAGCACAGCTCTTCATTCCCGTGAACTCCAAGATCCGTTTTTGCACCGTTTAGTGACTGGTGATGAAAAGCGGATACTGTACCAGAATGTTAAGCGCCGTCGACAGTGGGTTTGTGCCGGAGAACCAGCGACACCACAGCCAAAACCCAATCTTCACCCTCGAATGGTGTTGCTTAGTGTTTGGTGGGATAAAGGTGGTGTAATACACTTTGAAACCTTACCACACAACCAAACAATCACCGCTCGAGTCTACTGTCAACAATTGGATCGATTGAACACTGCACTAAAAGAAAAGAGACCTTCTTTGGTTATTCGGAAAGGAATCGTGTTCCACCACGACAACGCACGTCCTCATACCGCTCGGATCACTTCTGCAAAAATTGAGGAGCTTGGGTTGGAAAAACTTCCACATCCTCCATATTCTCCAGACCTTGCGCCTTCAGATTATCATCTCTTCAGGAGTCTGCAAAACTATCTTGACAAGAAACAGTATACTTCTTTAGATGACCTGCACACCAGTCTTTGTACGTTTTTTGCCTCAAAACCGCCTGAATCTTATAAACATGACATTGAAAAGCTTGTAGGACGTTGGCAGAGTGTCATTGATTCCGATGGAAAATATATACTAGATTAAAAAGATTCAGTTGAGTTTTTTTTATCCTTCAAATTCCGATCTAAAAAACGACATTACTTATGGGATGACCTGATAGATATACACCTTTACACAATACAGCGGGTGCTAACATATGGGAACCTTTTTTTTATCTGTTTGGATACCTTTTTATCGTTCATTTCAGTGTCCACACAATCTCAGGTGCATATATCTGCTCGATAAACTGTACAACCACAGAATCATTCCAGGGCTGAGCGCCGAGTGAGTCAAAATAGTACATTCTTTCCCTGTTTTTAAAATAGATTGCAAACCAATGAATCCCCTCACCCCCGACAATGTCGGTGTTCACGATAATCCCGTCCAGTTTCTCGTAGTTGGCAATTTCAATATTTCATTCTTCGCAAACACACCGATAAATTTGGAGCATGTGATTCGGTCACTTTTCATCACTCCCTGGAGTGTATTCACGTCCATTTTAAAAGTCTATGACCCCGTTCCTGAAACGATCAACTTCTATTAGTGCTTGTGATTTGAGGTAAACTAGCACACTTATAGGTGCGTCCATAGGCCTGGCAAATTCCAACCTGACTGAGATGTTTCCACTCTGTTGTGGATTTAAGTGGGTATTTACACTAAAAGATAAGTCAGGCGTAACATCAAACTGATAAAAGTTAAATTGATCGATGAATTCTTTCTGCGTTACCCCATTCCCGAGCTCATCACAATCACCTGCAATATGAGCCAGATTACTCTATGCTCTCGCGCAAAGCGGGAACACAGCATCTGATGAATAATCCATATCCATAACCCCTCCCAATGCAACGCCATTTACGTATAGAGTTATATTTTTAAGGCCGAAATTCTCGAATTTAAAGGCACTCTTCATATTTTCCATTCGTCGAGGCGTGGTCCTGCATTCCAATTAATATCCTTTTAGGTAGGACTCCAATTGCCACGTTTTCTAGTTGCTTCGAGGCCAACCCGGCGGGCACTGTGTATAGATTGATCTATACCCTGTTAATTGGGTATTTTACTGTGGCGTGTATTAAGTCTTTCTCAATTTTTATTTGTTTTGGAGAACTTAATTTCACACGTCGTATAAGTAAATACGCTTCCATGATGTGAATCACAACGGGTTTCGCTCCCTCTTCTTGATCAAACCCCAGATTTATGCAGATCTCAGGGTTCGTGCGGGTAAGTTTCAATTTCATATCCACCCCGTTCGTAAGCAGTTTCTCGTGGAATGTGAAATCTGTATGAAGACGTCCAAAACACTCGTATATCTTTTTTTTAGAATTTTTAAATTTATCCTTTATACCATTTTCAATTTTAGTCTGATAAAAGCCCTCGGTGGTTAAAAAGGTGTCCTTCGCTTCTTTTGAAAAATTGAGGACATTTTCAAGATAGGCTCGTAGGTGATAATACCCCGTTCCTGTCGAGATGTTAACCTGGTTTAAATACACCTCACACTGGCTGAATATGGAGTGTATAAAGTTGGTTTCAGGGTACGCTGAGTAACTATCATCGCAGTCCGTTCCATCTGAATGGGTTATACGCAGTTTAGCTTACATGTGCATGCAGCTCGGGTCAAAAAAGTAAGGGCCTGAGCTGGGTATCACGAATTCTATAGGGGCACTCGGCGAACTAATTGTGTTTAATGGGTTAATTGTAATAAAGTCGCTATACTCAATAGAAACCTGAGTGGGGGCATATCAAAGAGGGACAGTTCCGATTTACAGCATTGTGAACTACACAGATGGATGAAACGCGCCATGACGAGTCAGAAATAGTGCCACCTCTTTCGACAACTAGTAATCAGCCTATAATTCGTGAGAGTAGTGTCCTCAGCTTATATCAGTTAAAAAAATGATCAGCCATATGTTTCATTGTTTCATACGCTTAGAGCACTTCTTTTTTGATTTCCTTTTACGTTTAGCGCCACGTGATGGTAACCCCTTCTTCCTGGCAGCTCTCTTGTTTCCGCCACCAGGCATTTTTCCCTTTGCAGCTTTGATGGTTTCGTCCCGTGTACGTTTTAAATGTTTTTTTAAGAGCTTCTGTCGGCTTAGTTGCACCCATTATGTCTTCTGCCGCGTTAAAACCTGTTTATAACGCCTTCCTCCCTAGGTACCTGGCACCCCTCTTCAACAGTGGAACAGTGGTGCGTAGTATAGATGAAAAAATGAATCCAAGCCCACACCCACGCTGGTATCTCACTCCTCGATAGAGTGTGAATGGCCTTCGGGTCATTATAAACGGCGAAAGTGTAGTTTCACTGTTAAGCTCCCATCACCGAATGGGAAAATTTTTCCCTCAATCGTTCTTATATATATATATCGAGATGTTGGTTAATAGATTAGTCGCAACATTCACATAATGGGGCTTGTCATATGTAATTCTCAAACTTTTCCCTCTATGTTTGGGGATGTGTGCAATGCGCAGCAGGCCCGCCTGGGTGTCCCCAACATATTGGTGCTCTACGATATTGCTGTAAATATAGCACATGTCTGGAGGTGGAGAGCTTTCACCCGATTTCTCCATCTTCAATTGATATATTAAGCTGGACAAGTCATGCTGTGCCTCGTGAAAGGTATCTCTTTGGACATCTGCGCTATATCGGCCCTCAGCCACAATTGTGAACAGCTGTTTATCTTTAATATTTCTACTAAGCGTTGATTTTAGCTTCAATGTGCATGCAGGCGTGTGTATATTTACGACTTCAAAAAGTAAATCGTTTGTCAGGTATGACTTTTCAACTCTTGTTTAACCCCGTCACAATGTCCATGGCTCTATCATAATGGCCGATTCCTAGCGAAACATTTGTGCTACAGTACTGTACCTCACTGAACAGTACTGATCTCATAGTATCGTCTAAGGTTATGTCTAATTTTTCGCACTCATCGATTCTTCTAAGGATCAGAAATATGATTTGTTCATTTTCAAGAGTTAAAAATTTGGAGACTAATTGGAGTTCACATAAACCCACCTCATACGAATCACTCCAATTCAATGTGTCCGTGGAGTTCTGTCACAAAGTTGGCAAGGGTGTTGTTAGGATGTACAGACAGAGAAGAGGAGGACGGGAGTGTGATATAGAAGTGGCTAGGCTCCATGTTGCATACTATTTGAGCTTCATTATTGCAGCAGCTTTTATATAGGTGTTGAAGCTTACTGGGTAACCCAGCCATTTCATCAGGTACATTTTTCTCTTTCCTGAATCTTTGCTGCCTAAACGAAAACATGGAAGGCATCATGATTTGTGCAAGGGGTGTCTCGAGTTTGCGGATGATATAGTGAAACATTGTACGGATTGTCACATGGTACTTGAGCAGTGTTAGAGCCCAAGGATTGAAAAGTGTGTAGTTGAAGCTGAGAAGAGGGACTGTAATGTGTGTAGATGCACATTTTTCAACAACATCTGTTTTGCTCTCCATAAGTCAATTGACACTTGCAGGAAAGGAAAATGAGAATCTGTGAATGTGGTGTTTCATATGATGGATAATTGGGGAAAGTTTGACACAAGTGCGATGAAATTCACTGTTCTACATGCCATGAGAAATATGAGGCAGATGGTGTAGAGCATGTATGTTATATGAAAGATGCTAAGCCTAAAAATAGACCATGTATAACTGTGTACTACGATATAGAAACATATACGGTTGCTGTAACCAAAGAGGTTATCCTACATCTACTCATAAGCCAAACTATCTGCGATGAGTGCATGGAAGTCAAGTGTGATGAGTGAAACAAATTTGGTAAACGAACAAATGTTTTCAAAAAGAACGCACACGACAACCCCGTGAAACTCTGTACCCTATATTGTGAAGTTAGCGGACAAGTTAAAAAAAATGACTGTATATTCTTGCCCATAAAGGCCCAAAATTTAACACAATTCCTTTACAAGGAACTGCTTGAACACGAGTCATCGGAGATACTTTCAGGCTATCCCTTGAAAAGAGGAAACAAGTTTATACAGATGCATATAAGAGGTAATGTTCAGTTTAAAGACACTTTATCATTCACACATTGTAAATTAGCCAAGCTACTCAAGGTGATGGGCGTAGCCGCCGAAGTTTCAAAGGGGTATTTCCCTTACATTTTCCTCATTAGCGACACTTTAAATTACGTAGGCCTGCCTTCCCCAAAACATTACTTTAACTGTACCAACATGAGCGATAGTGAGCGTGAAGATTTTGACCGCTACTACAACAGTTTTAATGAAGCTAATCCTTACAGTATAGCTGATGAATGTGGTCGCTATTGCGTGAATGATGTACGCGTGCTTAGAGTATGTTTCCATGCCTTTAGAAGGATGTACAATGTACATAGACCGGTTCAACTGCGATCTGCTGCAAGTCGCAACCACGACCGCCTTATTATGCTTTACGGTCTTCAAGAACAAGTTCATGCCTAAAGACACACTAGCCGTCATTCACAGAAAAAATCCACGCAGTTATGGGCATAAGGCTATTTACTGGCTCATACACATACAGCAGCAGACAGGTGTATACATAAAACATGCCCGCAACACGGGATAAGTCCCATCAAGGTCAATGGTCGTGTTTTTTGGGTGGACGGTCTAAGCGAAGACCGTGTCACTGGTAAGAAGACTTTGTACTCCTTTAACGGATATAGATAATGTGTCTTGTTGATGAGTGGTGTGACAGGCGGTATTATGTCATGCTGCATCATACCGAGTACGCGTACCCTGCGGCTGAGAATGCAAACCTTGTCATCATGGACAATCTAAAGTACTTTTACCACTACATTCATATATATCATGACGAGGTTCGCAGTGAGGTCGTGGCTAAAGGCCTGTGTGACTTTTTGATAGAATTTAGAGACGAGTATCGATTGTTAAACAAAAAGGAAAAATACGTAACATGTTTCTCTCAAATAGTGCACCGGTTTGTGAATGAAATGTTTAATTCGTGAAATTTCCCCTAAGCGAAAATGTCTGGTGCGTATTCTGGGGAGTGCGAGCGAAAAAACATTAAAACCGATATTGCTTCATGTATCGGAAAATTTCTCAAAACACCTACCCAGTAAATGGGATACAAGTATTCACCTCGGAACAGCGCCGTACACGTTTCATCAGCTTATGGTATGATTCGCTCCTCCCATCGAACCGATCCGCCACCCATGGCTCATAGTCATCTCAGAGCTTCAATCGACTGGACGTACACTCCTCGATTATGATGGAACTTTCTTTGAGAAGCATTCTCAATGGCGCGTACGATGTGTCATTGACGAAGTCATTGCGCGTGTTCAGGCGTGAAACCGGTACCATTAACTATGTACTTGAAACGATTTGCAGGCAAGCAAACTCTGGTAAACGTAATGTTATTTATTTAAGTGTTGAGGAGATGAGTAGAGTCTTCATGGTAGTTCAGAAGTGGGGTGAGGACCGTTATAAAACACCTGCAGGTGTAGATACAAGAAGAGAACAGAGTAGTGACGCTCCCTCATATGCCGTTGTTGTGTATAAATAATGAACATCCATGCATTGACATGCAACTGATGTGGAAGAATGCATCAGATAATAACGCTCTTGTCCCCACGCGAAACCGATTCATCCTCGACAGAATGTTTGAAATCGTCCGATTCCGCAAGCTGAAGCCTAAATTAGACGCGCGTGTTACGGATATGATTTATTTTGGCACGGTTCTTGAATACGCATACACTACTCTGCTCGACGGATTATTAGATTTATTTTCTTATTTCTCATTATATTCAATCATTTCATTAATTTAACAAACGGTTGGTTCGAATTTTGTACGGATATATCTTCCGTATTTTCAAACCACTAAACCATAAACCGTACCGGCTGCCTCATTAAATCTGCTGGTTTTTTGTTTTTAGAAAGAGACTTGAGAGTGAAATTGCTGAACGGTTTAATTGTTTCAAAGCTCTGAATAGTGAGGTTATAGAATTATTGTGTTTCAAATTTGTTTAGCTAGCTGTGTTGCTGTTTTCTCTGCAGGTTTGTTCAGTGCCTTAAATTGCATTCCTTTTTCAAGTTCAATCATCTATTTCAAATTAGGCTGTTATAAGGCAGTTAGGTATAACATTTCCTTTTCAGAAAACAGGTAATCAATCTTCTATATATTCAAGTGTTGTCAAGTAAAGTGTTTACAATTAAAACTACTAAGGTAATGGTCTATTTTGTTTTCTTAGAATAGGACAATTACAACCAACTAAAAAGGGTGTTTAACTATAATCAAGTTTAACCCTCTGATAGCATAAAATTTCTATCAGCGGGAATCAATAATATTAGGCAGGATTTAATTTATTATTCGGGAAATAATTCATAGTCGTAATTTAGTGTTAATAAATTAATAGTTTAGTATTCAAATACTGTTGGGTTAAAACAAAATTTTAATTCTAACAGGATTTATTGAATGTAGGAATGAACAAGGCGAGAATGGTCTAGAGCTGGATGCTTATTTAAAAGGTTTAGACTCTTCGAAATATCACGAACTTTCGTACAAAGGCCTTGAACGGTACAGGACAGAGCTCGCCTACACTGTTCACCCTGAAGAATTGTATCTCTATATAATGAGTAGCTGTCGTTACGATTTGGAAGATTATTTCAATTGACGCTATGCAGAGTGAAGAAGAGTTCACGATTGAAAAGCTCGGAACGGTAAGAAAAAACCCTCGATTGGAAAGGAGTGTTTATAAACTTGAATTTAAAAATGACGTGATTGCTAACGATGCCCTCTTTGTGCGTGATTTTGAGTGTATTCTAGCTGTGTTTAAAGATAACTTACCAACCGAATGTAAAGTCGGCACAAAAATAGTATTGAACGATATGAAGGCCATTTATATCGAGTATAGGTATCCCTATAACTTGAGCGGTGAAATAATGTTAAATCGTATTTACCGCGTAGTGCAACGCAATAATGATGCGACTGTAGACTCGATGCAGAGTGAAGAAGAGTTCACGATTGAAAAGCTCGGAACGGTAAGAAAAAACCCTCGATTGGAAAGGAGTGTTTATAAACTTGAATTTAAAAATGACGTGATTGCTAACGATGCCCTCTTTGTGCGTGATTTTGAGTGTATTCTAGCTGTGTTTAAAGATAACTTACCAACCGAATGTAAAGTCGGCACAAAAATAGTATTGAACGATATGAAGGCCATTTATATCGAGTATAGGTATCCCTATAACTTGAGCGGTGAAATAATGTTAAATCGTATTTACCGCGTAGTGCAACGCAATAATGATGCGACTGTAGACTCGATTACGCGTGAATTTAGTGTTTTAGTTAAGCTCAGTAGAACATAAAGTATTTTGATGTATATTTATTTTCATTATATTTAATTATTTAATATAATTATATGTATATATATTTTTCCTGTACTGTTATATTGATGAATGATGATTATACTCCTTCGTTTTGTATATAATTATTTTTTCATTTTCAATATATTTAATATTATTATTTTCAATATATTTAATTATTTAATATAACTGTGTATATATATATATATATATATATATATATATATATATATATATATATTTCTCCTGTACTGTTGTGTTGATGGTTATACTACATCGTTTTGTATATTATTATTTTCTCATTATATATACTGTATATTCCTCGTTCGTATTTCTTATGCTGTTATTATTTTTTATTTTATTTTTTGATCATATATATTCCATCGTTTGTATAGGATTGTATATTTATTTTCTATATATTTCGTGAAATTTAATCCAATAATTCGTCTGAATAAACAGAATGATGTAATGGTGTTTTATTTAATTCTTTTGGTTGTGTATATATAAACGATATTATTATTTAATTATATGTATACCAAATGGCTGGTTAGGCCTTCTAAACCGACTGACGGATTTCTAAGCCAACTGTCAAGAATATCTGAATAGCCCAATATGGCAGCTGAAAATGTAATTAATATATATATATACCTGCCTTCTAGGTATTCTACGTTAACTGGCTGGTTAAGCCAACTGGTGGATTATGCCAACTGCCGGAAAGCCAACTGTCGAGAATATATGCTTTAATTAATTAGCGCAATGTGGCAACTCAACCCTAATAATGTACACCTGAACAAGCCATTTACGCCTTCTAAGAAGCCTTCTAAGTCAACTGGCGGATTAAGCCAACTGGCTGATTAGGAACTTATAAGACAGCGGGTGCTCGGATGAACTCTCAATATGCATCTGGCAGGAGCCAGGCGAGCACTCTTCTCTCCTTCTCCTCCTCTCTCTCTTAGGTTAGGTATACCCCTTTGGGGGGTGAGGCCGTTCCACATTCTCCCAAAAGAGGTCAGGTGGACTCCCCCAGCATGCTGGGGGAGTTCTCCTTCATTGCAGCTTGGGGGATAACCCCTCCCCAATAGTTGCATAGTTCCCTTCCCTTTGATGCATAACTTCTTGCGACATTCCTTCCGCCCTTTGCAACATTGATCAACATTTTCAATTGCATTGCACTCTAACCTTTTGCACCCATACAACTGCTATTATAATTAGCAGCAACTCGGTCCATAAAGCGTCTTTAGCCGAAAGGTTGCAGCGAACAACCAAGGAACGCGTGCATCGTTATTTTACACGCAAATATATTACAGATATATAGACATTCTGAGTGAGTTAGCATCATCCTAGAATCGCTTTTATCATTATAGGAGTGGGACATCAAATGAAGTTTTTAAAAGATTCGTGTTTAGAAAACCGAAAAATAACACCAGAGAATCATCTTTGGTAGAACGTTTGAAAATTATACAGTGCCAGTGCCATTGCCGGTGACGTTTGTCAGTTTTGTGCTCCTTCCTCCTATCAAAATTTGCAGTTTTTAAAGTCAGTGAGCCATTGTGTTACTGCTCCAAAAAAATTGTAAACGTGGTAAGATTAGACAGTTAGTCTCACTAGATAATCTACATTACTTAACGTGAAATAACAAATATACGAACGAACGACTTAATTTTTAATACAGTACATGTATAAATAAAAAGTTCATGTAAAACAAGAACGCTATCTAAAATTCGAGTGAAATTCTGTATTAAGACTTCCAAAACTATCAACAAATATCTAAATTTCAAGTGAATAAACTTTAAAAAAATGTTAAAAAGATGAAACAAAAATCAACAACAACAGGCAACCCCATTCCCTTATCTCCAGGAGTCTCCGTGAAGGAACAGGAGAGAGGTATGGCTTCTCCCTCCACATCAAGCGCTGCTTTTCCACGAGAGATATCTCCCTCCGACAACGGATCGAAGAGTTTCAAGTGAATAAAAGGCTGAAATGCCAGGCGTTTACCGGTGATAATAAACAAGTAGCTTTATATATGGAATCGTACCATCTTTTATCCTAAACTGCTTGCCAGAAAAGGATGAAAGAATAAACAAATGAGAAGAAAAAATTAAAACTGTATAAACGCTCTTAATGAGAGAGTTTCTAGTATGGAATATCGACTATAAAACCAAGCAAGAGGAAATGAGAGGTTAAACTCCAACCTTAAACAGAAAACCGAGAAAGACTTACACTTTATTGGTGGACCTGGAGTCCCTCAAGGCTCTCCAAGTGAAAGCTACACTGAAATTGTTAGTAAAGCTATCAAAGACAAACTCCGTATAAACATTCCTGACAATGTCATTACCGAATCACACCGAGTTGGGAAAAATAATAATAACAGACAAAAGAATCATAAAAATCAAATTGAGTGACCGGCTGTGGAAATCGGAAATAAGAAACTTGTGCAGTTATAAGTATCAAACGTAATATATATATATATATATATACAGCGCCTCGATGGTGTAGTGGTTGCGCCTCGGTGGTGTAGTGGTCAGCGTCTCTGACTACGAATCCATCGGCCCCGGGTTCGAGACCTGATGACCGGCAGCCGGCGCGCAGCAAAACCCAGCTGTTCATCCTTCCACACAATAAAGAAAATGTTTGGTAGATAAATGGGTACCCTGGGTGGCCTAGTGGTTAAGACGCTGGGCTGCTGGTGGGGCATGGTTCGGATTCCACGTTAAACTGTAGATCTAAGGTGGAGTGAAAAGCTTGACCGTCGTCAGAATGAACAATTCTGGCGAAAGCTAACCAAAGGTTATATATATAAATAATATACAGTATATATATTAATGAATCACTGTGAATACAGAAATTTCTTTTTATAAACTTTTAAAACTTAAAAATGAAAAACAATGTATTCCTTTTATGGATAGGACGGCACAATATATGCCCGTAAGACGCAGGAAGGACAAAGAATATCGATTCATATTCAGAATGACTACGACAAGTTTCGGCACTATTTAAATATAGAATTGCCTTCAGCATAACCCGCCTGTTAAGTAAAGTTGTTACTACATAACCTAACATTATGTATCATTACTCTTACAATTTTTTAGAATTATTATATGTAAGTTCATGTTCGCTTGAAATTTTATAATTTTATAATCTTTATGATCTTATAATTCTGCTATACTCATAGTCCTTCAAATTATGTAATTGCTAAATTTAAGATTTTAAAATTATATAACTTTTAATTTTTAATTTAACTTTTAACTTCGTTAACCTCTTTGCTGTTCCGTGCGTTGGTCTCTCTTCACACGAAGGTCAAGCTGGTGGCCCCGCCTCTAGGTATGGCTTGGTGGAGGAGCGAGTTGCTTCTTGCGCTCTCCACCGTACATAGCCAGGCACCCGGCTCATCTGGTACTGTCCTGAGCAGGCATCCAGTCTTTCTTGAAGACTTCAACTTTGACCCCCGTTACGTTTCTGAGGTCCTTAGGAAGCTGGTTAAAAGTCTTGGCCCCCTGACAACCAAGCTATTTTCCTTCAGGGTTGAGGAGGTCCCTTGTCGTGCTTTAATTTGGGAACACTACACATTCTGCCTTTCCTATTTTCCAGTGTTGTTTGAATGGTAATTGGGTTTAGTTTTAGGTTTGGTACCAGTTTTTCGATCATTTTCCATATGTAGATTATGATGTACCTCTCTCTTCTTCTTTCCAGTGAGTACAGATTTAGTTTACGTAGTCTTTCCCAGTAGTTGAGTTCTTTGCAGCCATCAATCTTGGCTGTGAAATGCCTTTGCGTTTCTTCTAGTTTATTAGTTTCTTCCTTTTTATATGGGGACGTCAAAACTGAGCAGTATTCAAGTTTTGGTATAATCAGTGTTTTTAGCAGGGGAATCATTACTGTCCTGTCCCTTCTCTTGAACGTTCTTAGTACCTGTCCGGCGACTCTTTTGCTTTATTTATCGCTATCTGATTTTGTGTTTCGAATTTCGCATCATCTGTCATTATTATCCCGAGATCAATCGCTTTCGTGCTTCTCTGAATTTCCTGTCTATCTGGAGCATAATATGCAGTCTGTTTAAGTTCTTCTTTTCTACCATATCTCAAGAGTTGAAATTTCTCGTGCGTTAAATGTCATATTGTTGTCTTCTGACCATTTGTATATTTTGTTCGTGTCCCTCTGCAAGGCCTCCACTAGGGCGGAGTGAAAAACTCATTTTTCGAATTTTCAAATAGGCTAGTGTGGAAAATGTGTGGAGTAGTGAGGAAATAAGCTGGTATAAATTTAAAATCATAACATTAATATCTTCCGGGGCCACAATGACCTTCAATATTGAAAAAAATTGAAAAAAGCAGATTTTAACCAATAATTACAGAAGAGTCCACGATGCACAATAGACAATAATTTATTCACACTTGTATAAAAATAGCTCAGTCAACCTTTAAAAAAAGTTTCTATTCTCTAAAAACAGTTTTCTATAGTCAGCTCACTCAGCTGTCACGTGAGTACCTCGGTTCAGTGTAGCTGTCGCTCTCGTAGCAGGTGGGTGTTCTGTTGTTGGCGTTACTCAGATAGTCTAAACTATATTTCTTATATATTTTGCATTTCTGTATTGTGTTGCCCTAAGTTTGCCATGTACTATTAACTGAAATTAACGTATAATTGATATTAGCTCTTTCTTTTTCAGATTTGTATACTTTCAAAATGTCTCGAGTTTGTGCAAAATCAACCAGGGCCTCAACTGAGTGCCCCATGTTTGGTATGGGGGAAGATTTGTGGCACAGGAATCTTCCTACATACGAAGGAGTTTTTAAATATTACTTGTTTGTAAGAAACGATTTGAAACAGAATACTAATAAAGATCCTTCAATATCTCAAATATTAGAACAAGTTGTTGATAAATTGAAAACAATTTGGGAAAGTGCTTCCGTCCCAATTCTGTCAGACAGGCGAATTGAAACAATGTTCAGAAGCTACCACGAAAAGTATCGTGTCATTATGAAGCCATACCAAAGCAGAAAAAATTCTGAAGCTTACAAAGCAAAGATTGATATGTTCAAAAAAGAAGCACACACGAAACTTTTTGACATTGCAGCGTGCAAGTGCAAAGTACTAACACAATGTTCTTGTCCCAAAGAAAAAACGGTTCCAAAGGAAGAAGTGACGTTCCTCTTAGATCAAAGGAGTGAAAGAAAACTGTTTATTGATAGAGTAGATATTACACTCTCAAAGAAAAAAGCATCTACGTTGCTAAGAAAGCAAAAAGAAGCTGTGAGGCTCACCAAAGAATCTTCACAGGAGAAATTGCAGGATACAAATGTTGAATTATCATCATCGACATCAAATAGTGAAAGTGAATCTGGCGAAATATCAGACGATACATTTCCAGAGCCAGTTAGCTCGAAGAGAAAGCTCGAACAACCTGAAGAACAATTATTCAAGAAAAGGAAAACTACAAATCTACCTTCAGTGGCTACTGCTTGTGACAGGACTGCAGTTTCAGATCGAGCTGCAGCATTCATTGTTAGTGCAGTATTGCAAGATATTGGAGAAGTTTCTATTGACAATACATCTGAAGTAGTGGATAGGAGTAAAATCAGAAGAGAAAGACAAAAGAAGAGATCAGAAATTATGAAAGATCAAAATCAGGTCCCAATCAGAGGAATCTATTTTGATGGTCGAAAAGATTCTACACTCTTCCAAGAAAAAAAAGAGTCCAAAGTATATCAGAAGAAGGTAACAGAAGAACATATCACTTTAGTGAGAGAACCTGGTTCAGATTATTTGGGCCATTATTCTGTGAATTCTGGATCAGCTGAAGAAATATGTAAAGGAATGTTTGAGTATATTGGAAATAATGACATGAACCTGGAAAACCTTGTTGCCATTGGATGCGATGGTGCAGCAGTCAACACTGGAGAAAAGGGAGGCGTTATAAGGCTTATAGAATTGAAGCTGAAGAAGCCAGTTCAACATTTAGTGTGCCAGCTCCATGCCAATGAATTGCCATTACGCCATTTAGTTGCAAAGCTGGATGGAAAAACATCTGGCCCCCGCGGATTCACCGGTCCTATTGGCAGGGAATTAGAGAACTGTGAGAGTCTTCCTATTGTCGAGTTTGAAAGGATTGATGCTGAGGAACCAACTGTAGACTGTGAAGATCTTAGCACCGACCAAAAATATCTAATTGATATTCATCAGGCCATAACAAAGGGATATTGCTCTCCAGATCTTGCTCATCGTAGTCCAGGCAAAATGGCACATTCACGATGGCTGACTACAGCAAATCGTTTGCTTCGTCTATACGTTTCAACTGTAAGTCCATCTGAGAACCTCATGAACATTGCTTCTTTTATAATGAAGGTCTACATCCCAATGTGGTTTTCTATTAAGCAAAGTACGTCTTTTGTCAATGGCTCAAAACATGTTTTCAAAACTATTGAACTAACAAGAACACTGAATGACGAAGTAAAGGATATTGTAAACCCTGTCATACAAAGAAATGCATTTTTTGCAAATCCAGAAAATATTCTAGCATCAATGATTCATGATGACCGCAGCGCCATAAGAGAATTAGCGTGGAGGCGAATAAAGAAAGCAAGGCAAACAAACAAGGAAAAAGTTGTGAGGCGTTTCACAGTACCTGTTATTCAATTTGAAGCTACTGATTATACTGATTTAATTAATTGGCAAAAATGCATTGTCACTGAACCACCTGTGACAAGACACCTGACAGAAAATGAGATTGAAGAATTCATAGAAAACAAGAGTACCCCTCCATTCGAGAAATTCCCTTGTCATACACAAGTAGTAGAAAGAATGGTAAAATTAGTGACTGAAGCATCATCAAAAGTATTTGGATTGAACGCGCGAGATGGCTTCATAAGATCAACACTTCAGTCACGTAAAAAAATGCCATCATTCGAAAGTAAAGCTGAATATAAAGTTTAAATAAAACGTTAATAGAAAAAAACATGCGCAAGGATGGGTGGTTGGGAGGGCATGGGTGGAGCTCGACACGCAGCCACCTCCTCGTGGTGAGTTCTGGATTATTTAGATCATTAATCAAAAGAACATTGATCTAAATAAACTAAGAGCTGCGTAATTCAGTAACTATTTTGGTAATTGGAACACTTAATATATAATAATAACAAGTAAGTTTCAGTTATTGTACTAATGCAGAATATAAGAAAATCATTATATTTCACTTTTTTCGACGGCTTTGTGGCACCTGAAGATATAATTTCGCAGGACTAATATTTATGCACAGTCATTATCTATAGCACCCACATATTTTCCGCACTAGCCATATTTGAATTTCGAAAAAAGTTTAAAAACCTCATTTTCGATCCGCCCTAATGTACATCGCTGATTTTTCTGCTGATCTTTGTATCGTCTGCAAAGGATGTTACTATACTGTTGCTGTTTACTCCGCTGTCTATGTCTTAGCATGATAATGAACAGGAGGCCAGTACTGTCCCTTGTGGTACTGAGCTGCGTACTTCCGATTCTGATGATGATATACCTTGAATTTTGACGACCTGCAGACGATCTAAGGAAGTTGTAGATCCATTTTCCCACTTTGCCTGTTATTCCCACTTTAATTTTATGTGCTATTATACCATGGTCACATTTATCGAAAGCTTTAGCAAAATCTGTGTATATAACATCGTAGTTGTCATTGCCTTCCAATGCATCTAGGATATTGTTGTAGTGTTCTATTAGTTGTGATAGGCATGATCTACCTGATCGGAATCCATGCTGATTTTCGTTGAATCTTTCCCGTGTCTCCAGGAAATCATAAATTTTCTCTCTAACTATTCTTTCAAATACTTTGGTGAGGTGGGACGTCAATGACACTGGTCTATAGTTCTTTGCTTGAGATCTGTCCCCTCCTTTATATATAGGGACAATGTTTGCTCTTTTCAAGATGCTCGGTATTTTCCCAGTGTCTACGTAGGGATCTTCTCCATATCCAGTATAAAGGTGTAGCTATTTCATTTTTACAGTTTTTAATCAATACTGCGTTCCATTTGTCCGGAACTGGAGCTGAATGTGGTTTCATTTGTCCTATAGCTCTCGCTACATCTTCTGGGATAAAATAAAAGTCTGTCATACACTCTCCTTACAATTTCTCTTCAAAGAATTCATCTATGACAGGTATGCCTTCGTTACTTTTTGGGGTACTGAAAACTGATTCATACTGGGCTCTCAATGTTTCAGATATTTCTTTTCGATCGTCCGTTAGTTCATTAATTATCTTCCTTAAGGGCTCAATAGCGGCGCGCGTTTTTGTTTTCCTTTTCGCATAGCTATAGAATTAATTGGGATTTTCCTTTATTGCTTCTACCGCCTTTTCCTCTTCCCTCTCTGTATGGTCCTTAATCAGGGCTTGTACTTCCCTATCGATACCCTCCAGTTTTTCTTGTATTGCTTTCCAGGCATTATCTCCGCAGTTGGCTAACTTGGCTAACCGCAGAGTTTTAATTTTAAGTTTTTATAATACTACGAGATGATGTGCTCTTTTACGACGGGCATGTTTTACCAGTAGACAATTGGTAAAAAACTTATTATTTGAGGTGCTTACTTTTTAGGTATATGTGTTCAGTTTAACAGCGTCCTTCACAATTATGATTATGTAGCTTATTTCTGAATAATTCTATAAAATGTGATCACTTCGCTATTGATCCTTTTAAAATGTATTGATTCTGTATTTTTTAGTCTTGAACCAATATTTTCATATTTTATCTTGTAATAAGAGTATTTGTTTTTGTGAATTTTCAGACATTTTGTGAATTTTCAACCAGTATACTAGTAAAAATATGCCTGCCATTAATAGGCACATCAGCTAGTTATTAAAACAAATTATTTAAAAACAAACCAAATGAATTACAAAGGTTACTTTCAAGATTCACATAATAAAATACAAAATTCATACCTCAGTCTCCTTCACTATACGTTTTATTTCGTCTTTTATATTCAATTAATCTTAACACAATCTTATAAATCAAAATACTAACTTACTTTTCAAAATTTAAGAAAACTTTAACAAATATATTAAATACAGTATTTCAAGCAAACGCTATATAACAAAATTAAATCAGTATAATTATTATATCATAGTTAGGTTTAAACAAACTCTAGATTTACACAATCAACGCTTGCAGATTTCAACAACTACAGCACTCGATCCTAGAACAAATAATACAGTCATATAATAATTTACTTTCATACTACGACACGTTTACCATTCAAAACAATCATACCCAATCAGCATGTCACACATTCACCTCAATCATACAATAGTTTACTTTCATACTTCATGTTTACCATTTAACACAATCATACAACCACCCAACCAGCACGTCACACATTGACCCCAATCCTCGGATAAACACATATATAGTGTTATATATTCCTTTTAAATTATTAATATTTGTTTTTTTTGATTTTCGTTGCTCGTATTTTTCTTTACTTTCTCTTCCAATGATTATTTTTGAGTTTTTTGGTTGTCATAACTAAATTTTTGCGTTACACGCGCGCGCCTTTACAGTTTTAATAATATAGAAAACTTTCAAACTCAAAATTTTGTAATCCTTATTATCTTATAATTTTGCCATTCTCACATTCTCATAGCAGTTCAAATCCTATAATCGTTTATTGGATCACTTTAACATATTGCTTCTCAAAGCATTCGGGAAGCAATATGTTAAAGTGATCCCTCCTGGGAAGCAATATGTTAAAGTGATTAACACTGGGAAGCAATGTGTTAAAAAGTGAAAGGGTTGTTGGTTAGAAAGAGGTTGGTAATCTAGGCTAACTAACGAAAATATCACGACCTAACCTAACCAGTCATCAAGGGCGTACAGTTGACCTAATGATGGTTAGGATAGGTCGTGATATTTTCGTTAGTTAGCCTTCTGAGACTAACTAAAGAAGGCTGGGGGCCCTGATCTTCAGGTGATCCAAATATTTTACATTCACAAAAAATGGCAAAGCATAATTGGTTAAGTTGTCCATAAATTTACATTTTCTCGACTAGCTAATCTCTAAATATTATAAACTATTTAATGTAACTGTAATTGGTTGTGTAATGTCTATTTTTGGGAAGCAATATGTTAAAGTGATTAACACTGGGAAGCAATATGTTGAAGTGATATACACTGGGAAGCAATATGTTAAAGAGAGGTTCCTGGGAAGCAATATGTGAAAGTGATCCCGTTTATTTTAAGATTTTATAAATATGTAAATTTTTATTTTTAATTTAATTTTTAACTAAGTTTTAATACAGTAATTCTAAACTTGTTTAACTTTGAATTCTTCAGTCTCACCATGAATGCATAAATAATATCATGTTCTTAAATACGTCCTTACTTTACTGTAATCGCTTTTTAATTTATTTTATTTATACAACTTTGGTTAACCTTGGTTTTCCTTCAGCCCGAATTGTTCATCCTGACGAAGGTCAAGCTTATCATTCCACCTAAGACCTACAGTTTAACGTGGAATCCGAACCATGCCCCACCAGCATCTCAGCGTCTTAACCCCTAGGCTACCCAGGGTATCCATTTATCTACCAACCAATATTTTTATTATGTGGAAGGATGAACAGCTGGGTTTTGCTGAGCGCCGCCGCCTGCCGTCACCGGATCTCGGTCCCGGGGGCGATAGATTCGTAGTCAGCTACAATAACCACTACACCACCGGGGCACATATACTATATATGGGTAGAGGCCAATCAGAGAAATTCCTTTCCTCGCCGTTCGCAAACATCTGTGAATCATCAGAAATCGAAAACCACACGTGGTTTTCAAGGAGAGAGAAACGAAAAGGTGCTTGTTTTTTTTTCCAAAAAGGCCCGCGAAAAGGTAGCGTCTTACGAGCCTATATAAGCCAGAGTTCACTGAAAATCGCCCTCACTGCTCGTTACTCCTCCTCGTGAATCTCCCCTTTCACGTAGCGCCGCTTCGACCTCAGCTGGCCTCAGTCCTTCAAGCAATACTTCAACCATACACGAAGTGAATCAACACTTGAGGCGACCTACAATTTCATCCCACCGGAAGCAAACATCACTTTGCCGAACGTCATCCTTCTGGCACTGGCTTCACTCATCCTTCACCACAATTCGATCGGCGCCCGTTTAACAAGTTCATCAACAGACCCTCAGCAGTTCCTACGGCGAAACGCAATACGGTCAACCTTCACTTAGGCCCTCGTCAGTCTTCAGAGTTATCCACGTCGAAACGCAGGACGGAAAACCTTCACGTAGGTTTCTTCAGCCTTCATAGTTATCTCCGTCAAAATCGCAGGTCCGTAATCCTCTTGTCGGCCCTCACTCGGCCTACACTGTTTTGTTACGTCGTGTCAGACTATTCAGGATTCAAGGCTGAAAGTCCACAAACTCAGCATAATCGCGTAGGCCCTAAAAAGTGTCTTCAATACCGTTTCAAACTAACTCTCCCGTTAAGACCGCAGTAGGCCTATTCAAGTGTTGTACCAATACCGTAGTTTTATATCACCTTGTTACTGTGTTCATTCATATAACTTACTTATTTTTCATCCGAATGTGTATGTGCTCTTTTATGCACTTCACTTTTACCGACCTAATCCATTTACTGTGCCTTACCGTACTTTCATTATTCCGGTTATTATTGGCTTAATTACTTATTCTGTGTCCACCTCTGCATATCTCATCAGCCTACCTGAATTAGTGTATTTACTTAACAATTAGACTGTATAACCATTTGTTTTGCTATTAATCAATCATCTTTAACATAGCACAAATACCATTATAGAATTGTTAATCATTATAAATACCGTTATAGAATTGTTAATCATTATAAATACCGTTATAGAATTGTTAATCATTATAAATACCGTTAGAGAATTGTTAATCATTATAAATACCGTTAGAGAATTGTTAATCATTATAAATACCGTTATACAGGGTGTCCCGTAAGTCTGGACCCATAGGGAAAAATAATAAAATTACAAAATAGTCCAAAAATTTATTTATAATATATTTTTTTATTATTTTTATTATTATTTTTATTATTTTTTTATTATGATCTTACTCCGCTGGAGTTTTATTTGTGGGGCCACTTGAAAGCCAAAGTGTACGAGGTCAAACTTCAGAACATTTTCCACCTTAAAGCACGCATTGTGGAGGCGTGTCAAGAAATTTCTGCGACTGTGATTCAGAAAGTGCTGTCGCAGTGGAGATTGCGTCTTCAACTATGTGTGCGACACAACGGCGGACACTTTGAACAGATTATGTAATAAATTTTGGACTATTTTATACCGTTATACTGTACCGAATTGTTAAATCCATGTGACACTGTAGAATTGTTAATCACTGTGAACAAATAATTGATTTATTTTCTTAATTAAACACAAAACAACAAAGTAAGTTCTCTCTCCTTATTAAATATTGTTTGTTTGGATTGTAGGCCCAAGCTGGTGACCCCTAATTATTAATTTCAATTTAATTCATAAATTATAGTAAGCCTACTTTCTTGGCCACATCATATTGGTGATCCGTAGGCCACTGTATATGTATATGTGCTGTATATTTTGTAAACTCAAACTACAAGAGTAAAAGTATCGAAGAACTGACAAGCATAAACAATACCTCAGAAACACTTGCAATTGAAATGTTTATTTATGACACCCAGGAATTAATTTTATGCATTTACCAACCACCAACTGGTAACGGACCAAAATTTATTGCAAATATCGATAGAATTCTAACCTCCAGTTATAGTGGTAACAATTGTGCTATTGCAGGAGATTTAAATATTGATCTCACAAAAGGCTATTCAAATAATAACCCAAGCTTCCTTCACAACATCATGACTACAAGTGGTTTTAAATTAGCTATTACAAAACCAACTAAGCTTCACAATATTAGAAATTCGACTCTGTTTAATCAGATCTGGGTGTGGTTCCCGCTTGACTGCTCCTTGGGTATAATTATATTAAATATCACAGATCACTTGCCTACGTAAATCATGTTAACCACCTATTTCTCAGGAAAGGAAACTATAAAAGTCGACTACAGATCTTACAGCTCTAATAACAAAATAAAGTTTCTGAAAGAAACAACAACTTTTGACTGGACAACAATAACCGAAAGTAACCATGACATTGGAATAGAATTTCAAGTATTCTCAGACACAATAATGGGTATATTCAACATAAACTTTCCTCTTAAATCGAAAGTAATATCTAAAGCTAAATACAACGACCAGTGGATCACACCAGCACTTATTGTGAGTATTGAACGCAAACATACACTCTTTAAACTAAGGAAAATTGATATTACTACTGAACAGACATACGAAGATTACTGTAATAGACTTACTGTAATGACTTAATGCAGTCATTAATGCAGACTTAATGCAGTTATGGCTTAAGAGGAGCAATCAGTGATTAGTTTGAAAGTTATTTGTCTAATAGATATCATTCTGTATCAGTGAAGAAGGTTTGCTCAACTAAAGCGCTTTTCAAATATGGTGTACCACAGTGCTCAGTTTTGGGTCCATTATTATTTTTATTATATATAAATTACCTTCCACGTTCATCTAATATACTGGACTTCATTGTGTTTGCAAGAAAAAGACACCGATGTATCATCTGCAAAGATGTTAATTCAGCTAAGAATATATTTAAATCAGAATTTAGCAATAGGATGAAATGGTTCACCACCAATAAACTCTTCCTAAATACCAGTAAAACAAATTTCATGATTTTTACTTATAAAAGAAATGTGTATCTTGATGAACACAATGTTGATGAAATCGTTGTAAAGGATTGTACTGTAACAAAATTCCATGGTGTAATACTAGATAAGAATTTGCAATGGAGTGATCATGTAAATTATATCTCAAAGAAGATTTTAAGGAGCGTTGCTATGATGTTTAAACTTAGAAATGTAGTCCCAAAACAGGTTTAGATCTTGTTCTTCCTTATATAACGTACTGCACCCTTGTTGGGGGGAAAATTCGCTAACAACGCTTTAAATAGTATCTTTGTCATCCACAAACGAGCAATAAGGTTATTATCTGATGTTGAGTTGCATGATCATTCCATTGCATTATTTAAAGAGCTAAAACTATTAAAGCCCAAAGATGTAATCAAACTGGCACATTTTATTTTTATTTACCAGTTTAAAAACAAAATAATGAACGTACAAAATATTTATTTATCCCATTGTAATTCATTAATAAATCCACTCATATCAGACCAGAAATAGATCAAAGCATGTTATACCTCAGTTTAGATTTTCTTCATCTCAAAAACTACCCATTTTCATTGAATTGAAACTATGGAATGATTCAAATGCTAATATAAAAAATATTGTGAATGTAAATTCGTTTAAAACTAAGTTGAAATCTCAATTTATAATGGAATACTAATCAAAATCTACAGTAGGATTAAATGTACATTACTGTTACTTATTCATTTCTCTTGTTTAATCTAGGATTAAAAGTACATTTCTTGTTACTGTTAATCTCGTCTGCCGTGCCTAATATTGGCTTTTTTTGTATGGTATTGGTATCATACCTTCAGTAACGATTTTATACTTGTTTTATATCAATAATAATAATTTAAGATTAATACATACCTTAATTAATAATTCTTATTCATGATTTATGTATTATTAATACTAACTACTGGTATATTTTTTAGTTTTAATTAAGAGCCCAGTAAAGACTAAAGTTTAATGGCCAAATTAAATAAAATAAATATCCAGTTTCACAAATATTTGTCATTGTAAATTGTAAAATTACTGTATTTATTTTATTAACAATAAAGGTTATTCAATTCACTTCAATTTAATTAAAAATGCAAAAGCAGATCATTATCGTTCAGAAATTTATAAACAAAAATACAATCTAAAAAGGCTATGAAACACTTTGAAAGAGTTAATTAACACAAAGAAAGTTAAAACAAATCTCTCATCTTCTCTCACCTGAAGTAGAAGTTCTTATAATGACCCCAAATACATAGCCAATTTATTAAACAACTTCTTTGCAAATATCGGTTCCAGTATTGCAGCCTCGATCCTAATCACATTCATTTTTCTTTGATCGAATCTACCATACGATATCTCACTAGCAATAAAAATAAAAAATAAATAAAGATTGTGACCTTAATAGGATCCCCAAAAATATACAAATTCGAATCCGGTAAAATTGCAATACCACTGAGTAAGCTAATGAATGAATCAGTAATACTATTTATATTCTTTCATAGTCTAAAGCAGCGGTTCTCAAACTTTTTCTTCTTCTGTACCCTTTGAATTTTTTCACGAAATTTTCTGGATTTTAGAGAGAGATAGAGGATTTTTACTTTCTTTACGACCGTGTGACTTGTGGCCGTTTGTTAATTGTATATAAAATTAAAAGGGTTATATTTTCAGGACCCCTTCGCGTACCCGCTAAGATTTCCTCGCGTACCACAGCTTGAGAACCACTGGTCTAAAGGAAGCCAGAGTATGCCCTGTATTTAAGACGGGAACCAAACCCTCCATTTAATTATCGCCCCATTTCCGTATTGCCAACTTAAATATATCATTTGAAAAAAATTGAAAAATAAACTTTTACTAAATTTTTAATCAAATACGTTATTTTAACTAAAATACAATTTAGGTTTAGAGGTGGACATACAGCGGAAGATACTATAAACATTATATTAGAAAATGTGTATCAGAATTTAAACAGATAAAAACACACTACCTTCATCTTCTTCGACTTGTCAAAGCATTTGATACACTTTCGCATGAAATCTTAATGAATAAACTTTACATATATGGAATAAGAGGAAATATCCTACATTGGTTTAAATCATAACCTTTCAAATCGCCATCAGTACATCAGATTAAAAGACAATTTATTCGACAATGCGATGCTACCTAGTTGAGTTCCACAAGGATTTATCCTTGGCTCATTACATTTTGTAATTCATGTCAACGATTTTATTTCTCTACCACATTAAATTGCGTACAGTACACAGATGAATGCCACATTTATTTCTTCCAATTATAACGAACTAACGAATTAATGAAACGAACAGGCAAATAGAAAATGTGTATAAATGGATTTGTGTTGATAAATTTTACTTCAGCCTGACAAAGTCATCTTCTATGATTATTACCATAAAACATGTTAATACAAACTATCAAATAAAAATTAGGAATACTACTATTGCAAGGGTGAATGAGGTTAAAGTACTTGGTATTAATTTAGATGAAAAATTAAATTTTAAAAGTCATGTACAACATATCAAATCCAAAATATCAAGATTTTTCTTCATATTATTTAAACTAAAAAAGACCCTTCCTCAAAGAGCACTCCTTACCCTATTTTATTCCTTCATCCATCCATATTTATTATATTGCATTACAGCATGGGATAGCTCAAATAAATAAATATAACATCCTTTGAAAGTAATTCATGAAAAGTGTTTGCGAACTCTTTAGAATAATGACAACAGACAAGGTCACACTTCCCCAATGTTTAAAGAGTTAAATATTTTAAAACTAAATGACTTATACAAATTCAATGTTGCTGTCAATATATTCAAAGTTATCAACAAAATTTGATATACATCACCCATTCAAAGAGCAATCATCCTCCCCCTCATTAAATACACGATTGTTATAATACCAGACTGCCCAGGGATTTTATACAGAAACTTAACTATACTCATACAATAAAAACTGTAGGAAATGCACTCTTTCAAAGTAGCAGATGTATGAAATGCAACTCCCACGCATATCAGGCAGGCTTCATCACTAAATGTATTTCGCGAATCACTAAAAAAGCATTTCATTAGCTTCTACTGATGTAGTTCACCACTGCCATCTTTACCACAGTAATAAATTTTTTAATCAACTATTTAAAATAAGCTAATTTCATTAAGCACCAATTACTCTCTACTGAATATACAATAAATCATTTAATTTAAAATTACGTAACATTTTGTAAACTTTATATTGTATTTACTCTTATTATTGCTATTATTATTATTATTATTTTTATTTTCTTTTTTGTTGTCACTATCGCTAATACTTGTTATTTTCACTATTTTTTTGTTATACTTCTACTAAATTTTCAAGAAATCATTTAATTTAAAATCATGTAACATTTTGTAAACTTTATATTGTATATATTATTATTATTTTTGTTATTATTATTGTTTTATTCTTACTATTACTATTACTTGCAATCTCACTATTTTTATGTAACAAATAAACTAAATGCCATTAATTTTGCCTAAAAAAGCGTTAAAGGACATTTTCAGGTGAGAGGACTGTGAATATATTAATGTTATAACAAATATCTAAAAATTTTAAAACTGTCACTTGTATTTTTTTCTGAATAAAGAGTTTTAATTTGAATTTTAAAATTGAGGATTATATACAGTACGTGTTTTACGATCATGGGGAAAATTCAAGAAGTGTTTTGAACAACGTTGGATGCAGAAGATTTTTAAAGTTAGGTCTGTCAAGCCTAAAGGATTTGGGGTTATGTACTCTGTTGAAAACCTTAATGGTGAAAAAATCTGGGAGGGGGAGGGGTTATTAATAAATATAAAACAACAATTCATAGCATATAAACGAAAAACATGATTAATTAATATAGAAATATCTTGTAGGCTAAAAATAAATCCCGAAAAGGGGCATCGATCAGCATGTAAACATCGAACAGGACAGTCACGTGGTATCACGCCTCTTTTTTCGTCGAATCATGTCTTTAAAATAAACTTTAGTTTCATGTGATATTTGATATATATAATGATAGGATTTAATTAGCTCAAATATGTCAAGTGGGTTGGTGATTAATGAAAAACAGGTAGAAATTTGTAAAATCTCGTAAAATAATGAACTAATGGATATTTCTAAGTTTTAGGTTCAATGATAAAACGATAAAGAAATGTTCGTTAAGGCGCGTACCTAACTGAAAATATTTAGTCACGTCTGGTTTATCCTTCAAACAGCTTGTTAACGTTGTGTTAGAAAATTTGTCGCAGAGAATACTTGTAGTAATGATCAACCGTGATATTGTTTCAAGTAAATATAAAAAATCATCATTCAATTTGACAATTTTAGTTTAAAGAATGTAGCATTGTTGGTGAGTGGCTTTTCTATCGGTAGAGCTCAAGAAACACAATACAGGGTGTTTCTAAAGTAACCATCTATTTTGTGAAATAATATGAATTATTAATAAAAAACTTTAAAACATGAAAATATATATATATATTTGTAAGCTCGGCACACATTGTTGCTCTTCGTGGATAATCTTCTTGGAAGTTGTGGAACACTTGAATGTGGTATGGCTTTTTCTTTAAATCATAACGTAGAATTCTGTAAACGGTTGTTTGTGGAATTTCTAATCTGTGGGATGCCCTCCGAATCGATATTGTGGATCCTCTTCGAATGCTTCTTGAACAGATTCGATTCTTTCGTGAGATCTTCTTGGCCGTCCAGATCTACGCTCGTCATGCACAGATCCAGTCCTCATAAATTTGTTTCTAATTCGCGAATAGCCTGGTCTCTAGGGCCTGTTTTACGAAACCTTCTCTCAAACTTTTCTCTAATTTCATTGCACTTCATGCCTTTTATCCTGCATGTTACTACATAAACCCGTTCTTGCACATTCATCATCAATGATATGGGTCTGAAAATAAAATAAAATAATTAACAAAAAATCGTGTAAAGCAATTGAAATATTATAAATACATGAATTTTGTATAACAATGCACATACCATTATGCCAATATAACAATTGTTTAAAATCCCCCTATTTCACCAAAATAGATGGTTACTTTAGAAACACCCTGTACTCTACTGACGATGAAAGTGTACTGTGGTTCCATGCCATCCACAACTTATTCCTTGGTATAAATGGATGTAACTACGTTGGGGATGTAACAGGGGCATTTGTTATTGAAAATTGAATTTAGAAAACCTTTATCTAATCCTATTAGTGTACTATTCTATCTAGAAAAGATTGAAATTGGCCTGTTTACATCGGTGATAACAGATTTTTAATGGACGAGCTCACAATGAAGGTTATGAAGGAAGAATACTTTACGCGAAGAACTCTCATAGGTTCATACAGCAAAGATGAAATGCTGAACCTACCCAAGTCAAAAGACTCCAAGGTTTATACTTAATACCAATATCTGGAAAGTACCGGGAATTCATTGGATGGGTGTGTATTTCAGGAGGAATGAATGAATAGCAGTGCTTCACCGGCGCTTCAACTGCAAAGGTCATATCGCGCCGAAACTAAAGTAAAAAGAGAGCACAAGGAGATGGGGTAAGGAGGACTTTGAAGGAGTAACAGTTAAAGAAAAGTCATGAGAGGGAAAAGTAAAGACATATGAACAGAAAGGGAGAAAGAAATTACATCAAAGTCATATTAAATTGAGAGTAGAAGGCCAGTTTGACGGAGAAAAGAGAAAAGCGTGTCCTTTGGTATAAGCATGGAATCACCCAACAATAAAGTAAGAGTAAGAGTGGAGCTTGAAGGGCAAAAAGGGAGGAACTGGGAGCGAACAACGGCAAAGGCAGGGCAAACCAAAAGCAAATGTGAAACAGAGAAAGGGATGCCGCATGGGCAGGAGGGGGTAATATCTCCCGTCATAAGATGCCCATGCGTAAGACGAGTATGAACAATGCGTAGGCGCATCAGCGCGGAATCCAACCGTCGGTCACGCTGACAGGAGGAAGGCCACGGTCGAATCGAGGGCTTCAACGTCCTCAAGGAATTCTCGGACACATCCTCCCACTGGTGCTGCCACCGCCGAAGGAGTGTTTCGAAAACCCTCATAAAGTCCGACGCCGGGAGAGGCGTGTTACGGTCGAAAGGCAGGGATGACATCTCCCTCGCCGCGGCGTCCGCGCGTTCGTTGCCGGGAACACCAACGTGGGAAGGGACCCAACAAAAGGCGACTACCTTACGGCGTGATGAAAGAAGGACCAGCCAGTCCTGGATCTGTCGCACCAGTAGGTGCGGAGAGACAACAGATGTCTGGGCCTCAAGAGCTCTACGGGAGTCAGAATAAATAGTAAACGATGTTGAGGGAAGCTGAGAAAGGAACTGAAGGGCCAAAAGAATAGCCGATAGTTCCACTGTAAAAATGGATGCCGCTGGGGGATGGGATAGTGATTTAATTTCCGATGGGAAGACGGCCGCGCAGCCCACTCCCAGTGGAGAGCGGAAGCCATCAGTGAACACTGGGATAGAGTCGGCATGGGAAGAGGAATGGGATAGGAATAGTTGTCGAAGGGCGGATGGGTGGGACTGGGACTTTGGTACAGTAGAAAGGAGGGAGCAGATAGGGACGGGAGAAATGGTCCACGGGGGTAGTTGGATGGGGGAGAGAAGACCACTCGCCCCTCCACCCCGAAAGAAGACAGGACGGGGGCCATTCGGAGACTAAACGGTCGGATCAAGTGGGGATGACGATCAAAGCATGCCACGGTGGAAGGTCCGAAGAGGGATTGGAAGTCCGGGGTAGAAGAAAACTGCCGAACACGAAAGAGGTATTTTAGACCCTCCAAGGTACGATGGGCATCCAACGGGAGATGACCACTCTCCGCATACAGGCTAACGACTGGAGAGGATCGGAATGCGCCAGTGCTGATGCGCACACCCAAGGAGCGAATCGGGTCCAGCATGCGCAGAACAGAGGAAAGAGCGGAGGAATAGGCCTGACAGCCATAATCTAACTTACTTTGGAAGCCTTCAGAGGCTTCAAGTGGGGAATCCAGGAGAGGCAGGAATCAAGAAGGAGACCCAGAAATCTAGATTCGTGTAGAACGGGGACTGGTGATCCATAAAGAGAGCGAGAAGGAACTGCAGTGCAGTGGCGGCGTCAGCAAAAGTGCATTGCTACTGTTTTCGAAAGGGAAAATCGAAATCCGAGGTCTGTGGCCCATTTGGAAACCGAATCCAGGCCCCGCTGGAGGATACGTTGAAGGAAGGCAGGTCGGGAGCCGGTGCAATATATAGCAAGGTCGTCGACATAAAAGGTGGCCGTAATCACCGGGGTCAGAGTCGTCACCACGTCGTCGTTCGCCAAAGCAGAGCAGACGACGCTCAGTACGCTGCCCTGTGGGACCCCCTCCTTCTGCGAATGCACAGAAGAGAGGGAGGTACCCATCTGAACTCGAAAGGAACGGTGAGACAGAAAGTTGGACATAAAGGAACGGAGAAAACCTCGGAAGCCCAAAAGGTAAAGTTTCCGCAGATCCACCACCGCCAAGTGGTGTCATACGGTTTCTCCAAATCAAAAACGACTATAAAGGTGACGTCGCTCTGTAAATGACACACGGACCGCAGTTTCCAATTGAACTAAGATGTCAGTGGTTTCATGGCCCCTGAGAAAATCGGTCTGTGTAGGGGAAAGTAAATTGTGGTGTTCTAGGTGCCACATCAGTCGCCGAGAAACCATCTTCTCTAAAAGTTTAGAGAGGCAGTTAGTGAGGGCTATTGGACGGTAATTGAGAGATGTCGGGTTCTTACCACGTTTAGGAAAGGGGAGCACCACTGCTTCCTTCCAACAGGAGGGGAAGGTGCCCCCTACCAAGACCCAATTGTAGAATGTGAGGAGAAAGAAATAAACCGAAGGGCGTAGGTGGCGAAGCATTTCGAAATGAATGCCGTCAGGGCCGGAAGCAGAGTTGCCGCAAGAAGCTAACGCCGATCTCAACTCCGACATCGAAAAAAGGCGGTTATATGGGAAATTATTGGGAGTCTGAAAAAGGTGAGTGGAGCAAACAAGCAAAGCCTTACGTCGTTGGAAGGCAGGATCACGGTGGTCGTGTCTGGAGATGGAGGCTATGGTGAAAGCCAAGGTCTCGGACACTGCAGTTGGAGAGGACACTGGGCGTCCGTCTATCGTGAGGACAGGAGAAGGATGAGAAGTAGATTTTCCCGAAATTTTCCGAATCTTGTTCCAGATTCGGGAGGAAGGGGTGCTGGAGGTGAGAGAGGAGACGTAAGCTCGCTCGCCATGAAAAGCGGCGGGCTTCATAGACTATGCGACGGGCATAAGCTCGCGCACGTTTAAAGTCTATTGAATTTGCTAGGGATGGATTGCGTTGAAGTCGGCGAAAGGCCGACTTTTTAGCCTAAACAGCCAGAGGGCATGGCGTGGTCCACCATGGAACCGAAGGGGCAGATGTGTGGATAAATGTAGATTTGGGAATGGAGGACAGAGCGGCACAGGTGATATGATCTGTGAGGTAGGTGGAGGCAGCATCGACAGTCGGGAAGTTACTCAAGGCTGCAGAGGTTTGACTTTCGGAGTAGAAAAGAGGCCAGTCAGCTTTAGCGAGGGACCATCGGGTAGGAAGAGCGGAGGAGCTGTGAGTCCTAGACGAACGGAGGAGGACGGGGAAATGATCACCACCGTAAAAGTCTGAGTGACAGACGAAGAGAAGTGAAGGAGTGCAGAAGGAGAAGCGAATGATCTATGGAGGAAAATGTACGGATCTGGAGGTGAAAAGCTGTGGGCTGGCCGGTGTTGAGAAGACAGGCAGAAGTAGCTGAAAGAAGGGAGACCACAACGAAACCCCGCTGATTGGTGACACTATCACCCCACAGAGGATGGCGCGCGATGAAGTCTCCCAGAAGGAGGAAAGGAGGAGGAAGCTGCAGGAGGAGAGCGGAAAGATCGTCAACAGAAAGTTCCTGTGAAGGGGGGAGATATAAAGAGCAAATTGAATGTAAACGGTGTAGGAAAACCTGGGCCGCTACTACCTGAAGAGGGGTGTTGAGCGGAAGGGGAGTAGATGGCACATCAGAACGGATGAAAACGGCTGTGACCCCATGCGGGGCTGCATCAGGCGGAGGGGGTTTGGATAGATATGACGAAAACTTTGAGAGAGGGCGCAAGGGGCGAACCCCAAGTTAGTTCTCCTGAAGGCAGACGCACAGGTCAAAATCCTGCATAAGGAGAAGGAAGTCCTCCCAATTGGTGAGAAGGCCTCGGTAATTCCATTGAAGGATAGCTGCTATCAAGAGCGGAATACAGGGGGAGCGAGAGACGTAATCGTTCGAGATTTAGAGACAGGACCAGAAGTACGAGCTGACAAAGCTGGGGGGGGGGCGGGTTGAAGAAGGGGTGATTGAGGAACGGATGAAAGGAGATGGAAGAGGTTTAGTTTTCGGGGGAGGGTCGGGGAATGCGAAAATGAGGGTAGGAAGCAGTGCGGGATGAATCTAGTTTCTGAGATGGGGGTGGAGGAGAATATGCCGTGGGCATCGGGAGGTCAAGGAGGGAGTGGGGCGGAGGAGAAGGGTTGTTCAAAGCAGGCCGGGGTGAATCCGGTTTCCGGGTGGAGGTGAAGATGCCAAGGGCATCGGGAGGTTAACGAGGGAGCGGGGCGGTGGAGAAGGAGCGGGAGGGTGGTTGTCGGCTTGAATTTGAATTTCAGAGGCCCCATGACCACATTAGGAATAGAGTAGGGAAGGGGAACGTCGCGAAGAAAACCAAGGAAACTTAGAGGAGCCGGCAAAACGAAAGGGATCTCTGAAGGCGGAAGTGATATGAGGCTAGGAGGACGAGGAGACGCGGGGAATGAGCAGGGAAGCTTGGCAGAGGGACCCAAACGTCGGGGGGCTGGCGAAGGGTCGTTTAACGGAAGAGCTCGGAGGGGAGGAGAGTCCAGAAGAGGGGGCGGTTTTCGCTATATATGCTGAAATATCAGCAATGGATTCAGGAGTGTGAATAAGCGGGTTAGTTGATACTGAGGTGGAGCAGATGAGGACATTGGAATTGGAATCAGGATTAATAAGGATCATGGAATCTTTGTCCCCTGAACCATATGGGTGGAGCGGTAAACACGGGTCACCTTCTGAGAGGAGAAGCGGGTGAGAAGATCCGACTCTGAGTATTCCAAAAGGCGGGGAGCATTCACTACCCCAGTACAAGTGTTAGAGGTAGAGTCAGGTAGACAACCCAGGGTAGCTGAAGCCAAGGTCCAGAGGGACAAAACCTTCTGGTGTTGGGATCTGGAGGAGACTTCCACCACAAGAGAGCCATCGTTTTGGGGCCACATCTGTCGGGGATCGCCACAACGGGAAGTGAAGTCATCGTAGACCTCAAAAACATCCAGCTGTGAAAGGGGGGAAGAGGCGAAAGAACTGAGGACAAGAAACCGAGGGTAATCAGGGTCAGAGTCGTCAGCCCCTACGAAGGGGTCAAAAGAATTGCGGAAATAAAACATACGAGAAGTCTTTGAGCGAGAGGGACGCGAGTGGTCCGCATCCCGAGGTGGTCAATCCCATGAAGATGCGGTCTTCCAGTGGTAGAGGACTCGAGGGCCTGGTTGCCCACCACCCGAGTGCTAACAGAAGGAGTAGGCCGAGAATTAGAAGCAGAGGTCGTAAGCCGAGAAGTAGAAGAATCCATAGCAAACAAAAAGGAAGCTTCATCCACCGCGCGCATCCAGCCACCACCGACTCTAACAAGGGAAAGGTGAATCGTGGGCACACTCGGTCCCACCGCCAATAGATGTCACGCAGGGTGGATACACCCAAACCTAGTCCCTGTGCCTAAAAGGCGGCCACTCTCATCCAACGCGCGGTGAAAGATGGCAGGGACAGTGCTTGGGTTTGGTTTAAGAGCGACAAGGGTGAAGGAAAACCACCTCCCTCACCTAAGGTCCAAGGAAAGAGTCAAATCAAGGTCCAAAACAAAGCCAAATGCGAAGGGGAAAAAATTAATAAAAAAAAGCCAGAAGGATTGGGGGAAAGGAGGAGAAAGAAAGAAAAAAACACGAGCAGGAGATCAGCCGGGTCCCCATACGGGTCCAATGTTCCACGAAGGCAGAGAGAGACCTTACATCGAAGGAAGATGCATTCCCACATTGGCCACAGAGGGACACGCCCTATAGCTGCGGACAAAGAAAAGGGTATTTCAGGAGGAGACAGCAAATATGATACTACTATGACTAACTTGGAAATCGCCGTTTCATGACCCAAGTACCGCGAAATTCCTAAAGTAATTGCATATACATACTATGATGTCGAATTTACACTTAAATGTGTGGAAAATACCGCTGTACATTTGCGCTCATTATTCGTAGGACACTCTTGGGAACAGATAGCGACACCTGGCATATAGGCATATATTTATTGTGTGTACTAAAAACGGTTGTAACATTTTATGAATGAATCTGGGAGTGAGTGAGCGTTGATTGGTTGGTTGACTCATTGCAAATGTCTTTAGAACAAAATTATTTCCATTCATCACTTTGGTTTTCATATTACTAAGGAAACATAAGTGAATAATTAAATATAAATTCAAGAAGGGGATATATATATTAACCATGAATTGAATAAAAAATGGTCTTTTAAAAACTTTAAAAAAAAACTTCGGACGTGATGACACGGTATTGGCAAGCCTGTCATCCTGACCGAACAGAGACGTTGGTAGCCATTATTGCGCCTTGAACAAATTCCAAATTGATTAATTTATTTATTTATTTATTTACATTTAATATTGAACATAGATTCAGATATTATTTTGTGTTATAACACAGACAGAACAAAAACCTGACATATATAAATACATATATAGGCGGTTTATGAATGAAAAAACAATGTTTTGATGCATATTAAATTTTAATATGGGTATCTGTAGGTTTCATTCGCTGCTTAGAATAGCTTCCAATTGGCAAATGGACGACAGCTGGATGGATACTACTGGTATAGCATTGTTATATCCGGAGCAAATGCTATTTCTAAATCAGGAACACTGATATAGTAATAAAGAGTCACTGAGACAAATATTATTTAGAAACGAAGAATGTTTTGTATTGAGGCAGCATCATAAATGCATATAATTGTTTTTCATTAATAAGTTCCATGTTACAACTTAAATATTGAACCACTGCAGCTATGACTTTTGGCGGTCTCTCACCTCAAAGGAGAGAATTACAGAAAATAAAACTTACAGTGATTCATATCACTAAACATAGAGCTATTTAAACAATGATATTTGACAATTGTGCAAAGGTGTTACACATTCATAATTACCATTGTATTTGAGATATTTTATACATGAACACAACAAATTTAATATCTTCGCCTTTTTAGCCACAGAAATTGGCTTTATTTATCGTGTATGACCGCATGTGGCGCCTAGGAAAACCATGTAAATGATCGGAACCAAAGTGGCGAAGCAGCCATTCCCGTACGCTGATTGGCTCAGACTATGGAAAAACTATACGCGCTCACAACATGGTATCATATGTGGTACCTTTATTTCATAATTAAATATAAATTATTAATTAATTGAATTAAATATCTATACAAAATTGCCTCGGGATTGGCGACATAGCCTAATGGGAATGACATGATTGCCATATATACATAGAACCCGTATGTTGGCGTCGGGCCTGCATAACCACGAGAAACATTTATTTCACGTGAACAAAATTTTCCATTGCTAACTGACTCATGTAAAATACAAGAGAGAAAGAGTCAACAACCTTTGCCAAATCAGCAATTTATACTAAAATACAAGCGAACCAAGGAACGGCTCTCAGGGCTATTTATGTTACAGCGAACGCTTTAAACAGGGAGGATGTGCTTTTGTCTTCCCTAAAGTTCTGAGTGAATTCCTTATAATAAACTTAATACATAAAATAAGGATAGGCCTATCCCCTAAAGTGTTCATATTGTGACTGCCTATATTTATTACAAGAAGTTAACTCATTGCGTAACTCCATCGTGGCGGCCCTACACCGAAAAAGATCGTAATGCCCTACATCGAAGCAAAACAAGACCCAGCAAAAATAAGGTGGGGCAATTTATTTTCATTCTAATATAGGCATCTAAAATCCCGACGCTAAAATTACCATAAACAATTAAATATAAAGAGGTCCTTTAAATACCTACATATTCATAACTCTCTAACGGAAAAACATAGGGCTTTTGTCGGTTAACTCTCCACTGAAATCTGCTGGAAATTTCCAACGGATAAGGGTATCAGGCAATCAACCCATAGCCCTATATAGTTTTTTCATATGGTGGCCCTGTGTATGGGGAACTGACCCCTCTAAAATTTACACTGACACACGCAGTGGCTAGGCTTAGCTCATTAGGCCTAACCCCAATTTCAACCATAACCCCACTATAGTTTTTTCATATGGTGGCCTATGCAACTGGGAACCGATCCCTTTACCTTTACACTAACCGAAAACAAAGGCTTGTTCATTTAACAGGCATAACTTATTTTAGGTCCTAAAAAATAGGCCCACAACATTAAGCCTATTTAATAGGTCCTACTCTTCAAACTCAAAACAAAGCCTTGTTAATTTAACAGGCTTAACTCATTTAAGGTCCTATAAAATAATAGGCCCAAACATAAGCCTACCTAGTAGGCCAAAATAAGCCTGTTTAGTAGGCCCCCCTTACTTTACCTTACATAATAAGCCTACCTCTTAAAGTAGACCTTACTCTTTACACTCAAGGCCTATCCTAACTAAAAACACTAAATAATTCAACCTGTGGTGTAGGTTATAAAATTTATTTCAGCAATTTAACTTACTCATAAGACTCATTAACATCACAAAATTCGACTCAGAACTGTAACATCACAAAGACCTAAAGCAATTGCACGAATTCAAACCTACACCCACCTAACACCTATTCGTAACCCCATTCCAAGTCCTATTTGACATATTGGCGCAACCTATTCCAAGTTCTATTTGACATATAGGCCCAACCTATTCTAAGTCCTATTTGACATATAGGCATACCAAGTCCTATTTGACATATAGGCATACCAAGTCCTATTTGACATATAGGCCCAACCTATTCCAAGTCCTATTTGACATATAGGCATACCAAGTCCTATTTGACATATAGGCGCGACCTATTCCAAGTCCTATTTGACATATAGGCCCAACCTATTCCAAGTCCTATTTGACATATAGGCATACCAAGTCCTATTTGACATATAGGCCCAACAAATTCTAAGTCCTATTTGACATATAGGCATACCAAGTCCTATTTGACATATAGGCCCAACCTATTCTAAGTCCTATTTGACATATAGGCATACCAAGTCCTATTTGACATATAGGCCCAACAAATTCTAAGTCCTATTTGACATATAGGCATACCACGTCCTATTTGACATATAGGCCCAACCTATTCTAAGTCCTATTTGACATATAGGCATACCAAGTCCTATTTGACATATAGGCCCAACCTATTCCAAGTCCTATTTGACATATAGGCCAACACATTCCAAGTCCTATTTGACATATAGGCCAACACATTCCAAGTCCTATTTGACATATAGGCATAAGACAGACAAGGCTTGATATAAGGGTCTCAAATGCAACATTTGAGGATCTTTACTCAGCCAAATTGGTAAACCTAACACAAAACCGAAAAATAAAACCCTATAACAAAATACACATTTACACACATACGTACGGTACAGTATATAAATATATACATACGACTCCAAACATCCAATTCTTCTTTTAAAGGAAGAATCACAACAGATTTCATCAACAGACACATACATTCCTTGCAAACAGATTGGATTCCTTCAAAACCCCAAACCTTCCAGACCTACCTGTAGGATACACAACATTTACTCATTCATAACTACGGGTACTGACTTCATTGGAGTGGTGAATCCAAGTTTTGAAGACCAACTGGATTCGGAGGAATGCAACACACACACACACACACACACACACACACACACACACACACACACACAGTACTCTTTCCATGTGTCTCAAACACAACAACCTGTCTAAACATAACCAAGGATCGGAGAGTAAAAGCTTTTATTGCTGCGCTCTGATTCGGTGCACATAATTTTGTGCCAAGATTTATATGGTTAGAAAGTGACACATACAAACAAACTACTCTACTCTAAAGGGTTTTATGGCTACCTTGGCCATAGCCCAACAAATTCATCAAAAGGGCTGATGGCCTACCTTGGCCATAGCCCAACAAATTCATCAAATGGCTGATGGCCTACCCTTGGCCATAGCCCAACAAATCATCAAACGGCCTTGGCCTACCTTGGCCATAGCCCAACAAATCATCAAAGGGCTGATGGCCTACCTTGGCCATAGCCCAACAAATTCATCAAACGGCTGATGGCCTACCCTTGGCCATAGCCCAACAAATCATCAAAGGCTGATGGCCTACCCTTGGCCATAGCCCAACAAATTCATCAAGTGGTTGATGGCCTACCTTGGCCATAGCCCAACAAATTCATCAAACGGCTGATGGCCTACCCTTGGCCATAGCCCAACAGATCATCAAAGGGCCTTGGCCTACTTTGGCCATATCCTAACAAATTCATCACAAGGGCTGATGGCCTACCTCGACCATAGCCCAACATATTCATCAAAGGGCTGATGGCCTCCCTTGGCCTTAGCCCAACCTATTCAACATGGGTCTTGTGGCCTCCCTTGGCCAGAGACCAAACATGGGTCTTGTGGCCTCCTTTGGCCAGAGACAAAACAACAAGGGTCTTGTGGCCTCCTTTGGCCAGAGACCAAACAACATGGGTCTTGTGGCCTCCCTTAGCCAGAGACCAAACAACATGGGTCTTGTGGCCTCCCTTGGCCAGAGACCAAACAACATTGGTCTTGTGGCCTCCCTTGGCCAGAGACCAAGCAACACAAAAACAGTACAGGATTCAAAGCCCCAAGCCCTCCAGATCTAACTGTGAAGGAGTAACATTTACTCCACTAAAACTACGGGTATTGACTAGTCTGAAGTGGTAGGAGGTTTGAAAACAGTACAAACTCATTTAATCAAACACAATATAACCTGGAAGTACATTCCTGTTAATACACCATGGTATGGTTCCATTTGGGAAAGAAACATACAGACTGTAAAGAAAAGCCTTAAAAAGACTATTGGAACCAAACATCTACAACTTTTTGAACTCATGACTATTCTGTCAGAAATTGAAAATGTTGTCAACAACAGACCATTAACTTATGTGGGAGATGGTATTAATGAGCCAGAACCTCTCTCACCAAACCACCTAATTAAGGGAGAAACAATAAACATGTTACCAGAATCTGAACATAACAGTACAGAGGATCCAGATTGGGTAATAGGACACAAAGAACTCAACACAAAATACCAACATTTAACACAAATCAAAACTCAATTTATAACAAAATGGAGAGAAGAATACTTAACAAGTCTTAGAGAAAGACATAAACAATTAACAAAACAAAATTGGAATGATTCAGTCAAAATTGGGGACATTGTGTTGATACATGACAAGACACCAAGACAACATTGGTCAATGGGAAAAGTCTTGGAACTCAAAACTGGTGAAGATGAAATTACCAGGGTTGTAAGACTGAAAACAGCAACTGGTGAAGCCACCAGAGATATCACATTACTATATCCTTTGGAGTGTGGGGCTAAATTAGAACCATTACCCCAAGGGATGGATCAGGATACTATTGGAGAGGAATCTCTCAATGTACCTGATGTAACTCAGATTAAACCAGACAGGCCTCAAAGAAAGACTGCTTTGAAAGCCAGAAAACTTTTACAAGAAAAAATTAAGACTGGTGACTTATAAACCTTACACAAACTGAGCAAAGTTAAAATGCTTAATAACTTTACTTTAATTCCATAAATTTCCTATACCTAAAGGGAGTCAAACTGATTAACATAACTTTAACTAAACTTGAGAAGTTGGCCTTTTGAACTTTTATATTTAAATAGGTCTTGAGTAACCTCTCTCTTCCTAAATTCCTATTTCATTCTTTTCAATCCATTTCATATGGTTTAAAACACAGTTTATCAAAAAATTTGATCTATAACATACAAATTTTTCTCCGGCCCCCCCTCCAGTATATGGAAAAACTATACGCGCTCACAACATGGTATCATATGTGGTACCTTTATTTCATAATTAAATATAAATTATTAATTAATTGAATTAAATATCTATACAAAATTGCCTCGGGATTGGCGACATAGCCTAATGAGAATGAAATGATTGCCATACATACATAGAACCCGTATGTTGGCGTCTGGCCTGCATAACCACGAGAAACATTTATTTCACGTGAACAAAATTTTCCATTGCTAACTCATGTAAAATACAAGAGAGAAAGAGTCAACAACCTTTGCCAAATCAGCAATTTATACTAAAATACAAGCGAACCAAGGAACGGCTCTCAGGGCTGTTACAGCGAACGCTTTAAACAGGGAGGATGTGCTTTTGTCTTCCCTAAAGTTCTGAGTGAATTCCTTATAATAAACTTAATACATAAAATAAGGATAGGCCTATCCCCTAAAGTGTTTATATTGTGACTGCCTATATTTATTACAAGAAGTTAACTCATTGCGTAACTCCATCGTGGCGGCCCTACACCGAAAAAGATCGTAACGCCCTACATCGAAGCAAACCAAGACCCAGCAAAAATAAGGTGGGACAATTTATTTTCATTCTAATATAGGCATCTAAAATCCCGACGCTAAAATTACCATAAACAATTAAATATAAAGAGGTCCTTTAAAGACCTACATATTCATAACTCTCTAACGGAAAAACATAGGGCTTTTGTCGGTTAACTTTCCACTGAAATCTGCTGGAAATTTCCAACGGATGAGGGTATCAGGCAATCAACCCATAGCCCTATATAGTTTTTTCACACAGACAGTCACGTGACTGTCTGAGCCAATCAGCGTAAAATAAAAAAATACATGAGGTGTGTTCGCCCCTTTGGTTCTTGATATCGGTTTCACAACTTTAACTGTACTTTGCTCGAAACATAGATTTGGCGTCTTCACCAGTTTGGTTCCGAACGCCTCAATTCAATTATCCTATGTCTAAAGAAATAACCTATGATTTTGAATGAACAATAAAATATTAAGTTGTTTTTGTTCTAATAAAGAAATATTTTATAAACAGTTGGAATTTCCCGCACAATAAATAAAAACAACTATAAAAACTAAATAGACACAGACCATGGTGAATGATCGACTCGGTTTCCTCCAAGATGTCTTAATCGAAAATAATGCCATTCTCCATTGTTTGTTCAAAATGTTCGCAAGCGTAGGTACCACATTGATAAACACAAGAAAATTAAATAGATAATGAAAAGCATCGTTGATTGTTGTTTATAAAATCTGATGAATAAATTATTTACATGCATTTAAGTAAATATAAAACTTATATGGTCTCTTGACTCAAAATGGGGTACATTGGGCCGTGTACGCATTCAAGTTCTACATCGCTGAGGTCAGATGCGTGGTCAGATAGGGGATCAGCTGAGCACCCAACTCCAACGTTGCTGCAACCTTCTCCAACCTGACTGCAAGTCCTATAAATAAATTGATTAAAGTTCATACATAATACATATGTATGAACATACTGTATATGTATTTATTTGTATGTATAAAATCCTAAAAGACTGCTCCCACCCTGTATATGCCATTGGATTAAAGTCCCTCCTTTCGTGAATAACTAATTAATCAATCAGAATTAAGCTTTATGGTCACTTACCCTGTAACTTCGAGGCTCTTAAAGACGGTGCCAGATTGGTAGATAAATGGGTAGTCTCGGTACCCTAGTGGTTAAGATGCTGGGCAGCTGATCGGTAGGTCGTGAGATCGAGTCCGTGTGAGGACTTTGTAATTTCTGACCGCCGGTGGTGAGGCGTGATTCGGATTCCACGTTAAACTGTACGTCTAAGGTGGAGTCACAAGCTTGACCTTCGTCAGAATGAACAATTCGGGCGGAAGCAAAGCCAAGGTGAACCAACGTTGTATGTTTGAGTTCATGCTGGACTGTTCACAGGGTACATGAGACGGAAAACGATCAGCTAAGGAGAACAGTAACAGGAGAAGAGAAACGGGAGTTCCCGCACTCGCTGTCTCCTGCCTAACGTCCTCCCCAGAGTACTTCCCTGGTGATTACTCATAGTATGAAAAATCTCCACCCCTTCTAGGTGAGTTAAATAATAATTATAATAACAAGAATGAGCTACAGTAAAAATAACGGTACCTAAACAATGTTGGCAAAAATGTTCGTCACATTTCCACTCGCATATGCGAACACAAAGGTATTTCTTACCGAAAACAACAATAATTGAGAAAACCAATTAATTCAGAGAGAGATCATTTCGTCTCCAATAATCATACCATTCGAAGCTCAGATTTTTCCATTCTAGCCACGAATGATTTTGAAAATGACGTCAATGTTTCAGAATGTTTGTATGGCCTTTAAGGCATCGTTTAACTCATTATTCATCATCAACAGATCTCTTAATTTTAAGGTAGTTTCCTCATATGCATTTTCTTTTAAAGTTTTTAGATTTTAACATTTTAAATTACTCAATGACAGGTTTATTGTTGTATTAATTTTTATTTGTTTTAGCCTTGAAAATGGGTACAGGTGACCCGAAACTAGTCGGTATTAAAAGGTTTTTAAATTTTTATACATACAAATAATTTGTTAATAATAAATAAATTTCAGTGATATCACTGCAATGTCTGCAATACTTTTCAGAGCAAATATACAAGGCCAGGAATTACCCTAGCCTAGAACAGGAAGACCTTAACCCTCCGCCCTAGCCCAAGTCAGCGCCATTTCAGTAAGGATGGAATACAGCAATAAAGAAAAAGTGTATCTTGTATCGTGGGCTATTTCTTATGATAATTGTGAAAAAAAGTTTGCGTTTATTTAAAAAAAATTATAATAAACCTACACCATATGCAACCACTCTTCTATACTGGAAGCTCAACTTTTGGAAAAAGAGAGCCTGGTAAAATATCGTCCAGGAATCTGAAGGCCAGTAACGGCGGCAGGAGACAACAGCGAAGAAAATGTCTTCTCCAGTTTTGAAGTCGATTCAACCACTTTAACGAGAACGTCGAACAGGAATTGGGTATTTCCAAATTTTCAGTAGCAAAAATATTGAAATCACAGGGGTACCACGATTACAAACCCATTTACTTTCAGCTCAGACACGACGATGATTCTGACAGACGGCTACAGTTTGCTGAAACAATGAGACAAAAATTCAACAGTGATCCAGATTTCCTTGGAAAGATCAAATTTTCAGATGAATGTGTCTTCGGTTTAACAAGTAAATGAAACAAACACAACGTTCACTATTGGGTGAAAAAAATCCCAAAATATGATTGGGTAATGCTGTGAAAACGGCTACACTAACAGTCTGGGATTGCATTGATTATTCAGAACTCATTTCCTTTGACATATCGAGAGATACGATGGATGGAAAGCGCTATTGCCAGGTATTGTGAGAAAGTTTTGCCACAGTTTACTAATGGCGTTGACAGGAATTGGCTTTATCAGCATGATGGAGCGCCGCCACATTAATCTGCAGCCGCCCGTGAGATTCTGCACACAAACCTTAAAGGAAGATGAGTTGGGCGGCGAGGTCCCATCGAGTGGCCAGCCAGATTATCTGATTTAATCCCGTGATTTCTGGCTTTGGGCTTATTTGCGTGACAAACTCTGCCAAATGTGAATGACCTTGGCCGCAGAATAGATGAACAACTGAAAAGAATCCTACCAAGTATGTTCAGAAGAACAATGAAGAGTTTCAGGGAGAGAATCCACAAATTTGTCAGCGGATGGAGAACTTTCTGAAAATTAAATTACAATTTAAAATATTTGTATGAATAAAATTCTTATTGGCTTTTTGTTTGATTTGTATTATCATTTGAACACTTCTGTATGTTGTTATTAACTAAATAGTTGTATGTATAAAATCCTTAAAGACTTTTCTACCACCATATTTATACAGGGTGGGTAAAAAAAGTGGTCCCTTACAGGTAAACTGTCATATTAAAAAAAGTAAGGGGACTAGAGCTCCCAAACTTCATAGATGCTTACCTTAGCATGTTGTTCGTCTTAATTGAGAAGTTGCTCGATGTGTCCCCCTTCCTGCTCAGCGCAGGCCCCAAAACGTGGAAACCACTGATCAATACACCTGCTTACATATCGTTGAGACACCTTCTCCCAGCCGAGCAGAATTTTTTTGCGTAGTTCATCTATGTCTCTTATATTGGTACCAGGGATGTAAATTTTGGACTTCAGGGCTTCCCAAACACCATAATCTAGTGGTGAAACATCGAGGCTATTAGCCGGCCACATATCGAGTTCGATAAAATCCGGTGTTTCATTTTCAAGGATTGTGACAGTTTGGCGTGCTCTGTGAGCAGGGGCTCCATCATGTTGGAAAGTATATCTTTCACTCTATCTAACTGATATTCGGCGAATTAGTAGTGAAAGATATACTTTCCAACAAGATGGAGCTCCTGCTCACAGAGCACGCCAAACTCACATTCCTTGAGAACGAAACACCGGATTTTATCGAACTCAATATATGGCGGGCTAGTAGTAGCCCCGATCTTTCACCACTAGATTATGGTGTTTGGGAAACCGTGAAGTCCAAAGTTTACATCCCTGGTACCAATATAAGAGACATAGATAAACTACACGAAGGAATTCTGCTCGGCTGGGAGAAGGTGTCTCAACGATATGTAAACAGGTGTATTGAGCAGTTGCATCCACATTTGGAGGCCTGCGTTGAGCAGGAAAGGGGGACATCGAGCAACTTCTCAATTAAGACAAACAACATGCTAAGGTAAGCATCTATGAAGTTTGGGAGCTGTAGTCCCCTTACTTTTTTTAATATTACAGTTTACCTCTAATGAGTCACTTTTTTTACCCACCCTATATATATATATATATATATATATATATATATATATATATATATATACTGTATATATGTATATATATATATATATATATATTTTTTTTTTTTTTTTTCAATCTAGCATTGAAAGTCTATAAAACACTCATTTCTAAATAATGTGAAATGTCACAATATTTTAGAAACATTTCGCCCCTTTTATGTGTATGATGATTTGAAGTGGATTTTTTCCCATACGCCTCGAGTACTGCAGAGGAAGTCGGTTCCATAAATTCCACGAAAGGAAACTAAAAATGGCAGCGAATAATCATAACTTTGAGACCGAGAACATAGCAGACAAAAATAAGATTTTAATTTCAGAATGAACGAGTATGGAGTGCTGTGAGCAGTGACTCGGGTCTGAATAAAAGTGGCAAACAGACGGTATAGATTAACAGACATTGAACGTCTGTTTTTTTCTGCTGGGGTGTGAAAATCTTTCTCAAAGTCACATTTTCTTTAACTGATATTATTTAGGTGAGGTCAGAATAGTTTCAGTTGGATGAAGGTAAATTACTACTTAATATCAATGTTAGCTATTATGCTTGTCTACAAATAAAGCTTTGTTGTTTCCTCTTCTCCGTTTTGGCTTTTTAATTTGCAAGAGTTGTCCCCAGAACGTTGGATTACTTCTATAAAGTTACATTCTAATCTAGTAAATCAATTTAGTGAATGCGCACATTACACTGGTCAACAAATTTTGCCTTTTTCTTTTGTTCGACGAGGTTTCATTTTTTTTATTGAATTTTCAGCGCTGATTATGAATATGACCTTGGCATTTTTGTATTACGTAGAGTTCTTGAGAAAATCACGAATTAAGTTTTACTCAAAAGTATACAAAACTGATTATATTGTATTTTATAGGACGTGCTCTAACTATATTAATTACACTTAAAATATTTTTGTCGACGACTTGCGTTTATAGTTGACATTTGGAGCTTCCCTGATTAATGTTCAGCAGTAATCAGCCAGCATCTTTTTGTCCCACCTGCCTTGGTACCGTTTTCCATTGGGAATGTCTTGGTGAAATCTTTTTCCGTGTACGTCACTAACGTCTCCAAGATTGGTCGAAAGAAAAGTCCAAATGGGAAGGCAGGAAATGTACTTTTAAGGACATATTGCACCCCATTTCTTCAACACCTGCACGTGGTTCGGTGCCTTGCTTTTACCTAAAATGTTCTTGACGATTGCTTTAAAGGCTTCCCGTGCAACCCTCTCGGTTGTTTCTAGGACTTCATCAAAACGGCTGTCATTCATAACCTCTATAATCTGTGAGCCAACAAAAACACCTTTAATCTTCGCCTCACTTATTCGCGGAAACTTCTGTTTTAAGTATCGAAATCCTTCACCTTCGCTGTTAATCGTTTCCACGAAACTTTTCATTAGTCCCAACTTAACGTGAAGAGGTGGCAGGTATATCTTCTTGAGATCAACCAGTTATTTATGTGCGACGCTCTTTTGCCCAGAAACTAAAATTTGACGAAATGGTCACTCCTTGATGTCATAATGAGAATTTTTGACCCGACTAGCCGACTCATAAAGAAAGCAGTAGTACTTTGTATATCCCAGCTGCATACCAAGAAGCGCTTAGACTTTTAAATCACCACAGGTGTGCCAGTTGTACTTGCTGTACTTTATGTAATTCGAAACAAGCTCCATATTTTCATACGACTTTCATATGAACAGCATGTCCAAAGGGAATTGATGGATAAACGTTTCAATTATGTAACAGCACAGCCTTCAGACTTAACTTGGATGAGTCAATGAACAGTCGCCATTCTTCTGGTTTATGTTCATGACCAAGTTTCATCATCAATCCGTTTACATCGTTAGAATACAGATTTCCGCTCAAAGAAAAAATTTGGTCAAATCGTTTTGACGGTTGCGGAACACAGAAATGTTTGTTTTTTGTTAACAGACTCCACCCTTGCAGCTCCACCCTAGTAGCTCTGCTTGACTCTTAAATAGGCTTATGTCCCTGACGAGGTATTTAACTTGCTTTTTGTAATTAAGTGAGGCTTTCTTGACTCGGGTGATTGAAAATCTGGGTTCATGTCTTGTTCCAATTCCATAAGCTCGTCTACGGTAATTTCATCTTTTAAGGTTCACGTCTCTGGCCGCTGTGGTATAGGAAGACTTTCACCGAAACAAAATCCTTGTTGACCAGTGTTACCTGAGAAAAATTTGAACTAATCCTAATCCGTCTGTATCCATTACATAGGGGGCCACGTATGGCAGTAAAAAGCAATAATTAAAGGTTTGAAACTTTAAGAAAACAAAATGAAAAGGATAATATATTCGAAAATTAATGTTTCACAACAGTAAAACTACGGTTCCTTATCAAGCTATCCTAAAGAAAACGAGTAGTATGGCCGAAAAAGGGTAGAGTGCAATTGCATGCAATGTTGATCAAAGTTGCAATAATGCAAGACCCCTCCCCTTTGTTGCAAGACCCCGTACCCCGTGTTGCAAGACCCATCCCATTGTTGCAACCCCCACCCACAGGGTGCCAAAAGAATGGGGGAAAGGGGTAATGGGGGAGAGGGAGGATGACCTACCCCCAAAGGGTTGACCCTAACATTGGGGGAGAAGTTGGGACGGCTTCACCCCTCAAAGGGGTAAACCTAACCTAAGAGAGAGAGAAAGGAGGAGAGAGTTCATGTTTTCACCTGTACCGCCAGGGGCATAATGAGAGCTCAGGGTACCAACATCTGTTATATATGGAGGGGTTGCCAGATACCACTATTTCTTTTAATTATTTTTATATATGGAGGGGTTGCTAGATATTTATTTTAATTATTTATATATGGAGGGGGTTGCCAGATGTTTAATTCATTTAATTATATCAGGTGGTCATCCCATAAGTAATGTCGTTTTTTACGATAGATTAAATTTAAACTAGTCCTACTCGGTTTAAGCATAAATTTTCCGAAGATTGTATCTAAGAGGAGATCTATTGTGTTTCGCTACATACTTTACAGACCTTGACCAGTGAAGACGTGTGTTTTGCTTTATGTGAACCCCTCATAAACATGGCGGTATCAGAAGAGCATATCAGGCATATAATACTTTACGAGTTCAAAAAAGGGAATAGTGCTACTGAAGCAACGCGAAACATTCAGGACGTTTATGGCAACGATATTCTGCATGTGAGGAAATGTCAAAGATGGTTTCAAAAGTTTAGGAATGGTGACTGCTGTTTGGCAGATGCAGCACGCTCTGGACGCCCTGCTGAGTTTGATGATGACCTGCTGTTAGCCGCACTTGAAGAAGACTGTTCAACAACTGTCGAAGAATTGGCCCAGAAACTCAATTCATCCCTGTCCACCACCCATCGACATTTGCAACAACTCAGGAAAGTGCTTAAGTTAGGAAAATGGGTGCCACATGAATTGTCGGTCGACAATCTGAGGGTGCGGGTAAACATTAGCACAACTCTTCATTCCCGTGAACTCCAAGATCCGTTTTTGCACCGTTTAGTGACTGGTGATGAAAAGTGGATGCTGTACCAGAATGTTAAGCTCCGTCGACAGTGGGTTTGTGCCGGAGAACCAGCGACACCACAGCCAAAACCAAATCTTCACCCTCGGAAGGTTTTGCTTAGTGTTTGGTGGGATAAAGGTGGTGTAATACACTTTGAAACCTTACCACACAACCAATCATCGCTCAAGTCTACTGTCAACAACTGGATCGATTGAACACTGCACTAAAAGAAAAGAGACCTTTTTTGGTTAATCGGAAAGGAATCGTGTTCCACCACGACAACGCACGTCCTCATACCGCTCGGATCACTTCTGCAAAAACTGAGGATCTTGGGTGGGAAAAACTTCCACATCCTCCATATTCTCCAGACCTTGCGCGTTCAGATTATCATCTCTTCAGGAGTCTGCAAAACTATCTTGACGAGAAACAGTATACTTCTTTAGATGACCTGTACACCAGTCTTTGTACGTTTTTTGCCTCAAAACCGCCTGAATTTTATAAACATGGCATTGAAAAGCTTGTAGGACGTTGGCAGAGTGTCATTGATTCCGATGGAAAATATATACTAGATTAAAAAGTTTAAGTTGAGTTTGTTTTTGTCCTTCAAATTCCGATCTAAAAAACATTACTTAGGGATGACCTGATATATGGATGGGTTGCCAAATGTTTAATTTATTTATTAAAATATGGATGAGTTGCCAGATACCACTATTTAATTTATTTGTTTATTTATTAAAACTCGTCGTGTAACTGTATTTGATTTTTTCTACTTCTGTTTCCTCTGTTCTTTATTCCCACTGTCCTCTAGAAAATAAATATACAATAAAAAATAATAATATAAGAAATACACACCTTAAACGATATATATATATATATATATATATATATATATATATATATATATAAAATACTAACTAAATTTGTTCAAAAGAAAGGCGTAACATTTTGCAACACGATTAAAATGAACAATTTTAGTGAAGGAATCCATACCATCTGACCCGTCTGCTTTCTGTGACAAAATTCTCTGATTTTGCTAAGTGTACAATTATATATATTAATTAAAAGTTTATATAAGTGTTTGAATTTCAACGTAAAAAGGAAAGTTATTATCGACGCATTCTTCCACATTTCGAATTATTAAGGGTCCTCAAATAAAAAAATCACCCTGTATTCTGCAATCAGGTTTGTAGGAGATATGGAACGTGGTTCGGATTCCATATTAAACTGTAGGTCTAAGGATGAATGAAAAGCTTGACCCTCGTCAGAATGAGCAATTCGAGAGGAAGCGAACCAAAGGTTAACCAAAGGTGTATATTAGGCCAGGTCGAAAATGGGATATTCTTTTATTTCTTAAAAAGTACACTATGTGAGAAGTTTCATTTTATCATCTTATCAAAATATTGAAATATCAAGCATGTGCTACCCCTGCTACCCCTAGCACATACCCTCCCTTTTTTACCATCATATTTGCCTATATTTAAAAGGGAAAAATGTTATTTCTTAAAAAGTACACTTAGTGAGAAGGTTTTTTTTCATCACTTGAACAAAATATTAAAAAGTCAAGCATGTGCTACCCTGCTACCCCTATCACATGCCCCTCCTCCCTTTTTTACCTTCATATCTGCATGTGTTTAATGTTGTTATATGTTACATGATAAGTTGTTTAATGCTTGATATTTTCATGTTTCAGATAAATAGAAATAATTTTTCAGATAACTAGAAATAATTTGCATTTGCTTTAATTATATTTTGAATTACCATAAATTATAAATTAAATATAATTTGATATTACTTCTGAATATAAACTGACTACTAGAAGCAAGTCTTCAAGTGCAGCCTTTGGATATCCTACGGAATTCACAGCAGCCATGACTCCTTCAAAAGCAGATGTTGTGAGACTACCTTTTTGTGCGTCGTCGTGAAGAAGCTAAATCAAAAGGATCAGCAACTGCTAATAATTGTTACAGGGTTGTTGTAAAAGATATTGAAGACATTTGCATGTAATTTTCTTTTCCTACGATTAACACCAAAGGTATCTATCTTAAAGTCAGTCGACTAATAGAAGAAGCCTCAAAATTGAACAAGGTGCTGTTACATCGAAGAAATGAAAGTTTTGCCTTAAAAGTAGCTCAGTACGATGAAATTGTTGATATATGTTCTTGTGAATGCTATGATAAGGGAATTGATAGGAAATCTTGCAGGTGTAAGGATAAAGTACCAACGGCAGAATGGGAGTCTTTTGTGGGTCAAAAACAAAGAAAAAATCAGTTAGGACCAATTGATCGCATAGCTAGTTCAACAAAGAAGAGATCTTTAGCAAGAGCCCAAGAAGCACAAAACCGTTAACTAAAAGCAGAAGAAGAAGTGATTGAAGCCACCAATGTTTTACTATCGGAATTTATAGAAAATACCGAAGAAGACATGGATGTAGATTCAGAGAGTCAGGATGTAGATTATGAGGCCGATTTAGAATTGACTAAGAATATTCAGAACAGGCACTCCTATAAAAACCTAGCATTAACAACAGATCGTTATCGTGTAAGTTGTAGAGCTGCAGCTGCAATAGTCAATGCAGCTTTAAAAGATATGGGGATCCTTAACCACACCAACATGTTTGACAGAGAAATAAAAGACACATACGTTACTAAAGTATCCCTGGAATCTGTAAGGATTCCAGACAATTTCGGGAATGTGTAGCTGTTCGAGAAATTTTACAATAATAACGTGATGGATGACTCCCGAGTGAATTAAAATAGTACAGGCGGTCCCTATTTTTAAGGTAGATAGCTATCCAATGAACCCCTTTACCACCAATAACATCGGTGTTTACAATAAGTCCGCCGCATTTGGAGCGCGTGATTCTTTCACTATTTATTACGATCTGAAGTGCATGTCGCGTCCATTTTAAAAGTCAGTGACAATGCCCATAAATTCGTCAGTTTCTATTAGGGCTTGTGATTCGAGGTATACTAGTACACTAAAAGGGGCGTCTATCGGTATGGCGAATTTGAGTCTGACTGACATGTTTCCACTCTGTTGTGGACTTAAGTGTGTATTTACAATAGCCGATAAGTCAGGTATGATGTCAAACGGATAAAGGTTAAACTGATCGACCAATTCTTTCTGCGTTACCCCAATCCCAAGCTCATCCCAAGCTCATCATTACTAAAAGCCCTGAAGCAAGACGGGAACACAGCGTCTGATGAATAATCTGTATCCATTGCCTCGCCCAGCGCAATGCCATTGACGTATAGAGTTATATATTTAAGGCCGAAATTCTCGAATTTAAAGGCGTTCTTTTGTATTTTCCATTCACCGAAGCCTGTTCCTGTAGTCCAATTAATATCCTTTAAGGTAGAACTCCCAGGGCCAAGTTTTCTATCTGTTTCGAGGCTAACCCTGCTGGCACCGTGTATAGTTTGATCTGTACTCTGTTAATTGGGTATTTTATTGCGGCATGTAGTAAATTTGTCTCAATTTCTATTTGTTTAGGCGAACTTAATTTCACACGGCGTACGCGAAGGTATGTTTCCATAATTTGAACCACAACGGGTTTTGCACCCTCTTCTTGATCAGTCCCAGATTTAAACAGATCTTAGGATTCGTGCAGGTAAACTTTATTTTCATATCGACCCCATTCGCAAGCAACTTCTCCTGGAATGTGAAGTCTGTCTGCAGGCGTCCAAAACACTCATATATCTTTTTTTAGAATTTGTAAATTTGTCCTTTATACTACTTTAGTCTTTAGTCTGAGAGTAGCCCTCGGCAGTTAAAAAGGTATGGAAAAGTTAAGCACATTTTCCAGATAGGCTCGTAGGTGATACTACCACGTCCCTGCAGATATGTTGACCTGGTTTAAATATACATCACACTGATTGAATATGGAGTGCAGAAAGTTTGTTTCAGAGTATACAGCATATTTGTCATCGCAGTCAGTTCCATCTGAATGGGCTATACGTAGTTTAGCACACAGCTTGGATCAAAAAAGTAAGGGCCTGAGCTGGTATCACAAATTTTATAGGAGCACTCGGGAACTAATTGTGTTTAAGGGATTAATTGTAATAAAGTCACGGTGCTCAATAGAAACTTGAGTTGGGAGCATGTCAAAGAGGGACAGTTCCGATTTACAACATTGTGAACTACACGGATGGATGAAGTGTGCCATGACGAGTCAGAAATAGTGCCACCTCTCTCGACAAGTAGTAAACAGCCTATGATTCATGAGAGTAATGTCCTTAGCTTATATCAGTTAAAACAATGGTCAACCAAAGGTTTCAGTCGCTTAGAACACTTCTTTTCTGATGTCATTTTACGTTTAACGCCACGTGCTGGTAATCCCTTCCTCCGGACAGCCCTCTTCTTCTTTCCACCACCACGCATTCTCAGAGCTGGGCAGTATTTAAATACATTTGTATTTAAATACGTATTTAAATACATTTGTGTATTTAGAACTGTATTTATAAATACATTGTTTTTCATGTATTTAAATATAGTATTTAAATACTTTAATGAGTATTTAAATACAATGTATTTAAATACTCAAAATATAAAAATGTAAATACTTTTACTGGTTTAATACACGTTCTGTACTAGCACAGTACGACGCGTCGACAGTGTAGTACAGCATGGTTCATGTTTCAACAGTTTGGGAAAACATCCTCTCATAAAAAGACTGTTCCTCCGCTATAACACGACATTACCATCTTCGGCACCGGTAGAGCGAATATTCTCATTCGCGGGAATCACTTTCACTCCCAAAAGAAACTCTCTTTCAGACAAAACTTTTGAAAGATTGGTTTTGATCCGCAGCAACCGTGAAATAAAAGAGAATTCGTAAGGTGCCTTATGTTAATGTTTACGTCTTATGTTTACGTTTATGTCTCATCTACTCATTAATTGATACTCATTTTGCAATGATATAATGAGTATAATATGTCACTGGTTGAACATCGTAAGTTCTAAGTTCTTTTGTTTTTGTTTTGTTCTAAAAATGGAAATATATAATCGGAAATTAGATTGTACTATTTCTTTATCCTTTATCAAGCATTTTATATGGTTGTTACTCATGAATTAGTGAATGCATATGTTAAAATTTGTATGTATTTAAAATGTATTTCCAAATGTATTTAAATACAATTGATGTATTTTGTATTTAGTACCTAAATACATTCGTAAAATGTATTTAGCATTTAGTATTTAAATACATTTCTCCCATGTATTTAGTATTTAGTATTTAAATACATAAAATGTACAGTATTTATTGCCCAGCTCTGCGCATTCTTCGCTTTGCAAATCTCATGATTTGTCCCATGTACATTTTGTGTTTTTTTAGAGCTTCTTTAGGTTTAACTCCCGCCATTATGTCTTCTGCCGTGTTAAGACCTGATTTTATCGCTTTCCTCCCTAGGTATCTGGCGCCCCTCTTCAGCAAGGAGACAGCCATGCGTAGTATGGTTGAAAAAATGGACCCAAACCCACTCCCACGCTAGTATCTCACACCTCGATAGACTGTGAAAGGCTTTCGTTACATTGTAACTGAGTGCGTCGAAAGTGCAGCTTCACTGTTTAGTTCCCATCACCGAATAGGAAACTTTTTCCCTCAATCGTTCTTATATATATTGAGATATTGGTTAATAGATTGGTCGCGACATTCACATAGTGAGGTTTCTCATATGTAATGCTCAAGCTCTTCTCTCTCTGGATGGGGATGTGAGCAATGCGCAGCAGGCGTGCTTGGGTATCCCCAACAAACTGGTTCTCCGCTATATTGCTGTAAATATAGCACATGAATTATACATTAGGCTGGACAAGTCATGGTGTGTCTCGAGAAAGGTATCTCTTTGGATGGCAGCTCCATATCGGCCATCGGTTATAATTTTGAACACTCCTTTGTCTTTAATATTTCTGTTAGCCTGTGATTGTAGGATGAGAATATATGCATGGGGAAGTTTGTTTTAGATTTCGTATACTAAATCAGCCGTAAAATTTGAGCTTTTTAAAATTAGGTTTAAGTCTCACAACATCTTCAGCCGCACCATGGCGGCCCGGGCATAGTGTTACAACTGTAGTGTAATACAGTGCAACTCCACTCAAGACGGTATGCATGGTTTCATCCCGAGTTACCCCTGCCTTTTCAAACTCATTACAGTCTCTAAGAACCGTAAAAACGGGTTCTTTATAATGAATACTTAAAAAAAGTGTATCCAACTGAATTTCGCTTATTCCAACCTCATAAGTATCACGACCCAATTCAATGGGTCCATCGAATTGTGTTACAAAGTTGGCAAGGATGTTGTTAGGATGTACAGACAGAGATGAAGAGGACGGGAGTGTGACGTAGAAATGGTTAGGCGCCATGTTGCATACTGTTTAAGCTTCATTACTGCATCAGCTTTTATATAGGTGTTGAAGCTTTCTAGGTACCCCAACCATTTCACCAGGTACATTTTTCTCTTTCCTGAACCTTCGGTGCTTAAAATTTTTTCAATTTTAAACACGTTTTTCGCTTAATCAAAAGTCACTTTCTGTAGCTCCTCGCAGTAAAAGCCTCCTGCAATTTCTTCCTCATAAATATCTTCAACGTAATACAGCATTATCTTGTCTTTAGGTCTCATAGACCTAACTTTAAAAATCTCACGTGTCCTGCCTTGCTGAAATCCTTTCACGAATTTATTTCCTGAACGCGACAGCCTTACATAATCACTGATTTTGAAACGCACAACGTGTGGCGGTGCTCTACGAATATCTCTTCTCACCTCACGCTCTGTGAGTATACCTCTTTCTAAAATCTCGTTAGGTGTTTCCCCAATCGCCCGGTGGTGTGTTCGGTTGTTTGATGAGGCCAGTGACTAAAGAATGTCTATATTTGTATGTGATTTATGTGTAAAATAGCGAAGCATGCGTTCCTTTATGGTACGTTGAACTCTTTAAGACGAAAGAGGCCTTATGTATAGAATTGCTAGTGTAGTAACTGATATTGAACTCTGAAAACATGTTCTGAAAACCTCGGCCTATAAATTCTTTCTACATATCCGTACAAAAATAGCCAGGAATCCTTTTTTCTTCCAACATCAACGCTTTCAGACGATTTTTTTTCAGAGGAATTAGCCACAGATATCTAGACAATACATCTATTATGGATAGGATGTAGCGGCAGCCATCATTATACACTGAGGATCTTTGCATGTCTGTTAAATTCGCTTTGCAGGTAGAGTCAATCGAGGCCGCAGTTGTCTTCGCTGTTTTAAACCTTTTTCTCACCGGCTTATGAAGTGTATAAGCCTCCTGTCCCCGCAAAAACCTCTCAACATCTTTTTTCCCTAAGCCATCATTGAAAACACTTCTGTACAGTCTATCAACGCCTCCGAAGGAGGCTGGGTTAGAAATGACATAACGTTTTCTTAATATGTTAGACATTTGCATATTTTAGTGGCACGTGGAGAGGGTTGGTCTTTGTTGTTTGGTCCCTTCTTTATCCTCTTCAGAGATGCTACCGCTGGGGGTGATGGCGTTTTTAGTTGTGGCATATGCGTGGCATGCTCCAAGTCTTTTAACCTGTTCAGATTTCCTATCATTGTTTTCGGGACATTTATTTTTTGTAGTGTTGCTTTAATATGCTTCCATCGTGATGGTGAGGGCCTATCCCGCTTTCTCACCAGATCGTGGAAGATGTCAACGATATTGAAGCCCTGTACCTTTGTTCTTTCCACAATGATCTCACCTGTATCGGTCCACTGTATGTTGGGATCCTCATTCAATAGATTATAAACACTTATTCCTTTATTCTCAATGTATGTGGGAGGCTGCATTTTAATACATGTTCGATATGTTGTGGGGCCGGCCCTTTATTCTGACTGGTCAACTCTAACGTCGGGCTCAGGTCCTATTTCACCATGCTCATCGTTGTCCGAGCTGTGCCAAATAACCAAGGGGATCTCTTTCGGATTCTTATAATTTTCGTACTCTTGAAGAAATTTCTGCAGAGCTTCTTGGTATAAGATTCTTGTTTCATCAGGTGATTTTTCACTGTTTAATAGGACTAACAATTCGCTTTCCATTCTTTAAAGCCTGCTTTTACGTGGTTCAAGAATCGTGTCTGGACTCTTAACTTTGCAGTGAAGCATACACCTCGTGCGGAATCACTACCACTTTCTTCATTATATTAATCTTGTTAGTAACGGCCCTAAAACTGAAAATAATTCGTTTTTTCTTCCCCACAGTTTGATTTACGAGCGAGTGTACGTATTATGGTCTTATAACGACGTACGCGAACCTTCTGAGGGGGTTTCATTGATACATTGCAATATATAACGTTAAGACAGATTTCACAGATGCATTTTAAAAAGTCGGAGTCGATATTTTTAACAAGCATCTTTTGCATTGCCCGGAGCAGTCGATGATAGATTTTTATTAATTCATGGTATTTCTTTAGTCTATTTGTCATTCTGGAATATATACCGTTTTAGGCTCGTTTGGGAATATATTCGTTCTTAGAAGCACTCTAAACGTGTTTCGCACTCTAAACGTGTTTTGTGAAGGTCACAAAGCAAATATCCGTAACATTTACTTGTAGCTTCTTTATAAGCTTCCAAAAACTTCTTACGCTGATTCGGGAACATTTGATTGGCTAATACTCCAATTTGTGACGCATCTCTACGTTGCTTGAATAAGACTAGATATTTTGTATTTAACGACACATCGCGCATGTATCTATTTTTGAAAAATAGATTCTGATTGATGAAGAACACGTTTATGTTAAGATGGTGGGAGAACACTGTAAATGTCTCGGCAAACGTTTTATCCATTTCTATCATGAGATCTTCAATTACAATGACTATGTTCATTTCCCTTTAACAAATTAACGTCATATACGCCCTTGTGGAACAAAATATCATCTTGGTACTCGTTGAATATTGACTGGTACGTGAAATAGCACCATATAACTTTATGCACAAATTTTAAGAACATCTCCCCCTTATATTTAATGATTTTAAGCATAAACACACTTTTATCACATCCTGTTGGGCCAGATATAATACACGTGGACGGGCTCGTGAAGCTGAATTTTTCTACAGAATCCATCTGTAACACGTCACACCCCTAAGTGGAGCATTTACAAAATATAATAAAAATATAAGTTGTGTTCCTTATATTCTACAGTCATGTTTTTCCTCTTCTTCCACAGAACCGTGATTGACGATGCGGTACAGCCTCATGTCCCCATCATCGATATTACAGACGACCCCGATGACAGTGTAGTTATGGTCACAGACTCCACCCCCGCTGACGAATCCTCACCAGCGGCACCTGTAGCACTACCACGCGACAGTTCAAAGCAGAGGCATGATGAAGAGCCTTCCACGTAAGATATAAAACGTGCCAGGAGTGAACCGGTTGTTTGACCCCTAGTAATAGAGCCCCAACCCTCTACGTCTTACGACACCCCCCCACAATAGTACCTTCCTCAAATATGCCCCATTATTCAGTTCCGGCTACTTCCTCCACAGCAGCTTCTCATACTGTGGAGGATGGTATAACATTCGAGTTGGTGCGCATCGCTACCCCGACCCCTGACCTGACTAGAAATCGGTACGTGGTCAGGGTTGACATTGGATACCTGTATACCAGTGGACTGCGACGCGTAGTTGAACGTATTGTGGAGTTTGCCCCTTCAGAACCACGACGAACGTGAAGTCCGGACGAGGTTGTTCTTCAAGTGTTCTTCTGTAGACATAGAATATATCTTGGGCCGTATAATACAGGCCTCTGAAAGTAGTACAGCCTTCAATATGGACAACTTCACGATAGATATTGACCGTGTATTCCGTGCTGCGGGTCATAATGCCACACCTTATACTCTTAACTTCAATTTTCCGGTTATTTACAGCGGCATATAGACACCGAACGCAGTTGCGGCTTTATAACAGTAGTCTTAGCTCATATGTTTACTGTGCTAAATACACGGGCCCAAAAAAATTGGTTGCCTACGGTTCTGCAGCGTGTCCTTAAACTAGTTTCAGATTCCAAGCTTGAGTTTGACTGTAATATGGGTTCTAAAGAGCTGAGAAGGATAGAGGAGGACATGAATGTCCGTATAGTTATGTTATATTTGGAATGGATGATCGTCGTAGGACTACGTGTTTTTAAAAGCTGTGTGAGAGATCGTACAAAGCCCCTACTTATTTTAGGACTGTCAGGAGTAACGTATCTTCCCATCCTTAATATAAGGGCTCTTTACGCGAGTTATGATAAAAGTAAAAAATATGGAAAGCATCATGATTTGTGTAAGGGGTGTTCCGAGTTTCCGGATGATATAGTGAAACATTGTAAGGAATGCCCCATGGTATGTGAGCAGTGTAAAAGCCCCCAAAAAGTCGTGTAGTTAAAGCTAAGATGGATTGTAATGTGTGTAGACGTACATTTTTCAATAATAATTGCTTTGAGTTCCATAAGTCACTTGACACTTGCAGGAAAATGAGAATCTGTGAATGTGGTATATTTCATATGATGGATAATTGGGGGAAATTCACGCATGAATGTGATGAAATTCGCTGTTCTACATGCCATGAGAAATATAAGGCGGATGGTGTTATGAAAAAAGTATAATGGGCTATGGGTTGATTGCCTGATACTTCTCATCCGTTGGAAATTTCAAGCAGATTTGAGTGTAGAGTTAACGACAAAAACTCTACGTTTTTTCGTTAAAGAATTATGTATGTGGAGGTCTTCAAAGGACCCCGGTAAGTAGTGTTTATATTGGGTTAATTTTAAATTTATTTGCCTTCGGTATTTTAGCGCTGCCTAATGGTAAGGAAAGAAATTACCTTGCCTTATTATTTTGTTGAGCCTCGCTTCTGTTTCGATGTAGGGCCGCGGTACGATGGAGTTACACATCGAGTTGATTTGGTTTAATTAATATAGGTAGTCACTATATTTAAATTCCTGAAGGTATAGGCCTATCCTTTTGAGTTATTAGGTTTGTATCACTTGTTATTCACTCAGAAATTATAGGAAGATAAAGTACATCTTCCTTTCTTAAAAGCAGTGCTTCACATCAGCAGCTCCGAGTGCAGCAAAATATAAATCGTCTCAAGAATTCGCTGATTTTTCAAAGTTCGCTGACTCTTCTCTCTAAGTAATTTTCATTAGTCAGCAGTGGAAAATTTTGAATACGAAATAATAAATTTTTCTTGTTGTTTGGTGGGACCAATTGGGTTCTTTGTTTGGCAATTACTTCCATTCCCAATATATGTCGCCAATTCCGGGCAATTTTGTAGATATTTAATTCAATGAATTAATAATTTGTATTTATTTAAGAAATAAAGGTACCACATACGATATCATGTTGTAAGCATATATAGTTTTTCCATATACTGGGGGGGGGGAGAAAAATTTGTATGTTATAAATAAAATTTTGGATAAACAGTGTGTTTTAAACGATACGAAATGAGTTAAAATGAATGAAGTACGAACTTAGGAAAAGAAAGGTTATTCAAGACCTATTTAAATATAAAACTTCAAGAGGCCAACTTCTCAAGTTTAGCTAAAGTTATGTCGATCAATTTGATTTTCCGTAGGTATAGGAAATTAATGGAATTAAAGTAAAGTTATTAAGCATTAATATAGGAAATTAATGGAATTAAAGTAAAGTTATTAAGCATAAGCATTAAGCATTTTAAGTTATTAAGCTCATTATTCGTGTAAGTTTTATAAGTCACCAGTTTTTAAATGCTGGTTTACTCATGTTGTTTTGGAGTTTTGTCATGTTTTGTTAACGATTTATTTTTTAAAGCGACTTCTACGCAGTGGCGTACTAAGGGGGGTGCGAGGGGGGCGGTCCGCCCCGGGTGACAGCCAGGAGGGGGTGCCATCGGGAGAGTTGAAATACCAGTACAAGTTTTCAAACCAAATGAAAAATTCGCCAAAGAAAAAAAATTTAAATGTTCAAACTATTACAACAGCTTAATGTTAATTTCCACTATAAAATACATTTTTATTTTTATTGGCAATACAAAATTTACACACGAAAAATTAAATATTTGATAAAAATTACATCGAAAGGCGAACGTTTGTTGACGTTTTAGTCATCAGTTTGTTGAGCATAGCCAGCTGGCTGCAACTGACATTCCAAGTTTTGTTCACTTGACACTGTGACTCCACATACATGAGGTATGCTTCATTAAATAATTATGATAAAGCATAAAGTGCTGGTGTTTATAACAATATCATGGTAGTTATACCAGTGTCCAGTAATTTTTGACAATGTGGTATCATAGTGATGTTTAAGGGTTTATAAATGATAATTAATGATAATTAATAATGATAATAATAATAATAATTAATTGTATCTGCTTGTCTGGGTTGATAATCTGATAACTCAATGGGTATCTGGTTGGAAAAAGTTTGAGAACCACTTGTTTGAAGCTTTTCTGTTGTAATAAATTTTTTTTACTTCTTTATTTACTGGATATACCGTTAATTTTAATCAAGAATTGGAGATTCGTTCTAAGGCAATGGATCAAATTCTGTCAATCTTCGCTGTTATTCAGCCAAACACTTTGGTTGTTGCAACAGAAGAACTTCGGAAGTATATTCCAAATTTGACTCAGATTTTCGATGAATTCTCTGATGAAGATATCAGTGTGGAAAATGGACGACTTCGGAGGCATTTGGAAGCTGCCAAAATCAGCGTTGAAGAGGCAAAGAAATGGACAGCATTGCAGTTTCTGGAGTTTATTGTGAAATGGGATTTTTGTGAATCTTTGCCAAGCTTGTCACTGTGTGTGAGATTCTTTTTGACTGTCTGTGTGTCTATTGCTTCATGCGAAAGAAGTTTTTCCAAATTGAAATTGCTAAAAAATTTCTTTCGCTCGACCATGAGTCAGACAAGATTGACAAATCTGGCTTTACTTTCAATTGAACATGAATATGCGAAGGTGAATTTTGATGAGGTCATTGATCAATTTCAAGAAATTAAGGCTCGAAAGCAGAGACTGTGAAACCTCTCTGTTTACCTTTGAAGAATAGACCGAGCGTTGATACTGGATTTCCTGTGTTTCTTGTATAAAATAAAATGCAGTATTACCTGTTCACTGAATTTTTAATGTCCTGCATTTTTCTTATTTCCAATTCGCTTATGACAGTGTTGTACTGTTTAAAAATCTACTTGCAAACATAATATATTTTTCTCTGTGTTTAAATTTTAAAATTATTTATGGGGGGTGCCAAAGGAAGGATCCGCCCCGGGTGCCGAATACTTTAGGTACGTCCCTGCTTCTACGTTGAGTTAATTGAAATGTACTGTACTTCCATGTTGTGTTGTTTAGTTAAATGAGTTTGTACTGCATTCAAACCTCCTACTACTTCAGACTGGTCAATACCCGTAGTTTAGTAGAGTAAATGTTACGCCTCCACAGGTACAGTAGATCTGGAGGGCTTGGAGCTTTGAATCCTGTACTGGTTTTATGTTGTTTGGCCTCTGGCCAAGGGAGGCCAAAAGACCCTTGTTGTTTGGCCCATGGCCAAGGTAGGCCATAAGACCGTTGTTGTTTGGCCCATGGCCAAGGTAGGCCATAAGACCCTTGTTGTTTTGGCCCATGGCCAAGGTAGACCATAAGACCCTTCAGTGTTGTTTGGTCCATGGCCCAGGTAGGCTATAAGACCCTTCAGTGTTGTTTGGTCCATGGCAAAGGTAGGTCATAAGACCCTTCAGTGTTTGGCCCATGGCCGAGGTAGGCCATAATACCCTTGTAATAGTTTGGTCACTCGCCAAGGGAGGACATAAGACCCTTGTAATAGTTTGCCCTATGGCCAAGGTTACAAGGAGTTACAAGGAAAAGTACCTCAAAAGGCCTTGCGGCCCATACCGAGGAGGTACCAATGGCAACGGGTGCCAGGTAAAATTTTCAACACCTCAGATAGTGTGCAAGAATTGGTCTAACCTTTTCTTGAAATGATCCACAGAGGAACTGTTCACAACTTCTGAAGGTAACCTGTTCCACATGTCACAGATCTTATACGTAAAGTAATTCCCACACACACACACTAGTCCTAAACCGTTTCAAATCCAACTTCCAACCGTTGTTGCGAGTTGGGTTATCATTTAAACTAAACATGCTTCTAAAATCGACATCGTTGAACCCGCGTAGGAGTTTGAAAACCTCGATGAGTTGACCGCGCAGCCTCCGAGTTTCCAGCGAAAAGAAGTTCAGGGCGCGTAACCGTCGATTGTAGCCCATATGCCTAACGGAAGGGATTAACTTTTTGGCTATGGCCTGCCCTCGCTCCAGCCTCTCAATATCTTTCCTGAGGGTGGGCGACCAGAACTGCAGAGCATACTCCAGGTGCGGCCGAACCAGAGAATCGTAAAGAGAGAGCACAATCTCCTTGTCCCGAAACTGAAATTGCCTCCTGATATAACCCAATAGCTTCTGGGCTTTCTTTTCCACCTCTACGCACTGTTTCGTAAACTTAAGGTCGCTGCTAATTAGCACACCCAAGTCCTTTTCCAAATCAGTCGCCTCGATATTACTCCCCAACATGGAGCAGTCCGACTTGGGATTGGCGTAGTCAATGTGCATCACCTTGCATTTACCCAACTTAAACGGCATTTGCCATTTTTTGGACCACTCTCCTATCCTACCTAGGTCCGCACGCAGTTGCTCTATCGCCTCGGGCGTCCCAACATTGGCCCCAAGCTTTGTGTCATCAGCGAATTTGGCGATCCTACTGACGATGCCACCGTCGATATCATTTATGTAAATGATAAACAACAGTGGCCCCAAAACGGAACCCTGAGGAACACCGCTAGTGACCGTGGCCCAACCCGAACTAGCCCCTCTAATTACAACCATCTGCCGCCTATTCTTCAGCCAGTTTTCAATCCACCTACCTACTTCCCCACCAATACCCAGCGCGCGCACTTTGGCCATTAGCCGGCGGTGAGGTACCTTATCAAAGGCTTTCTGAAAGTCGAGATAAAGTATATCAATCGCCCTACTCTTATCATACTCACTCAACATGACGTGGAAAAACTCGAGCTAGTTGGTGAGACACGACCTATGCAGTCTAAACCCATGTTGGGAGTACCCAAGCAACTTGTAGGAATCCAAAATCCAAGGTAGGCCATACGACCCTTCAGTGTTTGGCCCATGGCCAAGGGAGACCATAAGACCCTTGTAATAGTTTAGTCTCTGGCCAAGGGAGGCCATAAGACCCTTTAGAGTAGTTTGGGCTATGGTCAAAGTAGGTCATAAGACCCTTTAGAATAGAGTAGTTTGGGCTGTGGCCGAAGTAGGCCATAAGATCCTTTAGAGTAGTTTGGCCTATGGCCAAAGTAGCCAGAAAACCCTTGAAAGTAGTTTCGGCTATGGCCAAAGTAGGTCATACGATCCTTTATTTGTTTGTATGTGCCACTGTCTAACCATATAATTTTTGGCACAAAATTATGTGCACAGAACCAGAGAGCAGCAATAAAAGCCTTTACTCTCCGATCCTTGGTTACGTTCAGACAGGTTGTATGTGTTTGTGGCACATGTAAAGAGTACAGTATATATATATATATATATATATTTGGTATTTTTCTGTTCCAGTTCGTCTTCAAAACTTGGATTCACCACTCCAGTGAAGTCAATACCCGTAGTTATGATTGAATAAATGTTATGTGTCCTACAGGTAGGTCTGGAAGGTTTGGGGTTTTGAAGGAATCCAATCTGTTTGCAAGGAATGCATATGTCTGTTAATGAAATCTGTTGAGTGATTCTTCCTTAAAAGAAGAATTGGATGCTTGGCGTTATATGTATCATATATATTTATATCTGTATATATGTGTGTGTGTGTGTGCAAATGTATATTTTGTTGTAGGGTTTTATTTTTGAGTTTTGTGTTAGGTTAACCAATTTGGCTGAGCAAAGATCCTCAAACGTTGCATTTGAGACTTATATCAAGCCTTTTCTGTTTTATGCCTATATGTGAAATAGGACTTGAATAGATTGCGCCTATATGTCAAATAGGACAGAGAATAGGTTGCGCCTATATGTCAAATAGGACTTAGAATGTGTTACGCCTATATGTCAAAAAAGGACTTAGAATGTGTATGTTTGACCTATATGTGAAATAAGACTTAAAATAGGTTACGCCTATATGTGAAATAGGACTTAAAAGGGTTACGCCTATATGTGAAATAGGACTTAGAATGGGTTGCGCCTATATGTCAAATAGGACTTAGAATAGGGTGTAGGTTTGAGTTCGTGTAATTGCTTTAGTTCTGTGTGATGTTAAGGTTCTGAGTTTAATTTTGTGATGTTAATGAGTCTTATGAGTAAGTTAAATTGTTGAAATAAATTTTAGAACCTACACCACAGGTTGAATTAAAAATTTACAAGTGTTTTTAGTTAGGATATGCCTTGAGTGTAAAGAGTAGGGCCTACTTTGAGATGTAGGCTTCAAGTGTCTAAACTGTTCATTGTAGTGTTTGAATTAGGCCTTTAGAGTACGAGTATATGAGGCCTATTAGTTAAGGTAAAATAAAATGGGCCTAGTAAAGAGTCTTACGTTGAAATTTGCCTATTTTTACAGGACCTAAAATGAGTTAAGCCTGTTAAATAAAAAAGGCTTTGTTTACGGTTATCATCGGCCTCAGCCTTCGCCAATTGTTACGTTAGGTACAGTAGAGTTACAGAGAGTGTAAACGTAAAGTTTGTATTTGTGTAAATTTTAGAGGGTCGGTTCCCTTCCCCACACGGCCCCCATTTTAAAACACTATAGAGGGCTATGGATTGATTGCCTGATACTTTACATCTTCCTTGCTTAAAAGCAATGCTTAACATCAGCAGTTTCGAGTGCCCCAAAATATAAATCGTCTCAGGAATTCGCTGATTTTTCAAAGTTCGTTGACTCTTCTCTCCAAGTAATTTTCATGAGTCAACAGTGGAAAATTTTGAATACGAAATAATAAAGTTTTCTTCTTGTTAGGTGAGAGCAATTGGGTTCTGTGTATGGCAATTATTTCCATTCCCAATAGGCTTTGTCGCCAATTCAGAGAATTCGAGGCAATTTTGTAGATATATAATTCAATGAATTAATAATTTGTATTTAATTAAGAAATAAAGGTACACATATGGTACCATGTTGTAAGCATATATAGTTTTTCCATAGGTGTAAAGCATGTATGTTATATGAAAGATGATAAGCCTAAAATTAGACTTTCTATAACTGTGTACTACGATATAGAAACATACGATTGCTGAAACCAAAGAGGTTGTCCCACATCTACTTGTAAGTCAGACTATCTGCGATGGGGTCACAAATGTGGTAAAGTGACAAACGTTTTTGAAACGATTGCACACGACAGCCACGCGAAATTATTTGTGTCCTATATTATCAAGTTAGTGGACAAGTTAAAAAAAAACCTGTATATTCTTGCCCACAACGGCGCAAAATTTGACACAAAGTTCTTTTATAAGGAGCTGCTTGAACACAAATCATCGGAGATATTTACCGGCGATCCCTTGAAAGGAGGAAACAAACTTATACAGATGCAGATAAGATGTAATGTTCAATTTAAAGACACTTTATTATTCACACCAAGTAAATTAGCCAAGCTACCTAAGGTAAATGGCGTAGCCGCCGAAGTTTCAAAAGGGTATTTCCCTTACAGTTTCTTCAATAGCTACACTTTAAATTACTTAGGACTACCTCCCCCAAACACTACTTTAACTACGTCAACATGAGTGATAGTGAGCATGAAGATTTTGACCGCTACTACAACAGTTTTAATGAAGATAATCCTTACAATATAGTTGATTAGCGTTATTGCGTGAATGATGTGCGTTTGCTTAGAGTATGTTTCCAGGCCTTTAGAAGGATGTACATAGACCATTTCAACTGCGATCCGCTGCAAGTCAACCACGATCGCCTCATTGTGCTTTACGGTGTTCAAGAACAATTTCATGCCTAAATACACCTTAGCCGTTATTCACAGAAACAACCCTCGCAGTTATGGGCACAAGGCTATTTACTGGCTCATACACCTACAGCAGCAGACCGGTGTGTACATAAAACATGCCCGCAACACGGGGGAGGTATCATTAAGGTCAATGGTCGTGTTTTTTGGGTTGATGGCCTAAGCGAAGATCGTGTAACTGGTGAGAAGAGTGCGTACTCCTTTAACGGTTGCTGGTGCCACGGATGCCCACGTCCTGAGTGTGGAATCGTAGGAGATATCTACGGTAGATCTCCTGCCGCAGAGTAGAAAAATGGGGCTTGTGAAGGGCTACAACTTGACCGTTCCCAAATTGTAAGGAACCCAAGAAAGCGCTTTAGTGCAAAGTTATGTCTAAATAGTGTTTGGGGAAAATTTGCACAGAATACAGGCAAGGGGAACGTTCATCTAGCCCAAAGTTATAACGAAGTATGAGATTATGGCAATCCTTCCGTTAAAGATGTCATGGAGATCGTGAATGTAATTAAGATGTACATAATAAAATACAACATTACCGAATTGGCCACAGACACATCGCGTGTTACAAACATACCTGTAGCCAGCTCTACAACCGCATACACTCGCATCAAGCTTTGGGGTCTATTGCATTCTCTTGGGCGGAGGGTTCTGTACGCTGACACAGATAGTGTGATATTCACTGCGAGGGAGAGTGAATACATGCCGCCTATTGGTGAATTCCTCGGAGAGTTGCCTGATGAGATCAAGGATGAGAATGGTGACATCGAATACGCCGACTCTTTTGCCTTAACCGGTCCAAAAACTTATGGGGTACGTGTGAGGGTGTGGGAGATGAAATATATCGTGAAGGGTAAGGGCATCACGCTCAACCAGGCGAACTGTCGGATCGTTAACTTTGACTCGTTGAAGGAGGTTGTGTGCTTGAAGATGAGGGCGACCACCCTCCCCAACTGACTCTAGGGACCCACAATTTTCGAGCTCAGAAGCTGGGGTGTGTGAAGGAAATTAGGGGTAGGAAAGTGTGTCGTAACAACTATAGGAAACGATACCAGGTGCCTGATACCTATGATACCGTACCCTTTGGCTACCATAACCCTTGATTGTTATATATTGTGTATATATATATATATATATATATATATGTGTGTGTGTATATATATATTATATATATAGATATATGTATATATATATATATATATATATATATATTATATATATATAATTATGCTTGTAAACGATGTTTATTTTATTTATTACACGTATTTCAATATATATACCTTGAATAATTGGATGATATGTTTATTAAATAAATCGTGTTTTAGTGAGCGTTTTATATTCTCCTCTGGGTGTGTGTGCGTATGTACAGAAAAGTCCTAAGCTCCGTACCCTGTATGATCGAACAAAGGTCACGTGATTAATGCTATTACCTGGGCATATCTCTAACCCTGCGTGCTCATTTGACCGCTGCAAGCACTGGATATCAGACATGTATTTGAAGAAATCTCACGTAGACGAAAAATAATGATGGCTACCTTTAATATTGCGTGCTCGACGTTTATGAAGTGGTATTCGATAACGTCTGGAGATGTGGTGAACACTCAAAGAATCCCTATTCCTCCATCCTTTGAGGCTTTTAAGGCTCCAGTGAACCGTGCGAAGCTTGAGGAACAAGAGGTTCAAATATCTACAACTATTCCGGCGAGAGCAATACAGGATTTCGTGACACAAACGATGTAATGGACTATGTTGTGGGACTAAACTGCATAAAAGCTTACATATACCGTGAAGTGAAAGAAACAACAGGTGCAGAAGAGTAGCAACGGGTATGGATAGTTAGTCTAATTGATGAGTGGTGACCAAGCGGTATTATATCATGCTGCATCATACCGAGTACTCGTGCGCTGCAGCTGAGAATGTAAATCTTGTCATAATGGACAATCTGAAATATTTTTTCCACTTCATTAATATGTATCATAACGAGGTTTGCAGTGAGGTTGTGGCTAAAGGCCTGCGTGAGTTTTTAATAGAATTTAGAGACGAGTATCGCTTGCTTGGCAAAAATGATAAATATGGGCACATGTTTCTCTTAAATTGTGCGCCGGAGTGTAAATAAAATGTGGGAGTGGGAGTGGGAGTGATAAAGCATTAAAGCTGATATTACTTCGTGTGTCGCAGATGGAAAAGTTCTCTAAACGGTTGCCCAGTATAATTGAGCACAAGTATTCACAAGACTCTTTCATGTTGGCACAAACCTGTACAAGAAGCATTAACGTTTATTATGACACCCGTGTGACTCGTTTCCTACTCCTGTCTCCGTGCCAAACCGCGCACCGGCTGCTCATAGTCATCTCAGAACTTGAACCGTCCGGACTTGCACTCTTTACAATAGAATACGATGGAGCTTCCTTTGAGCAGCATTCTCAATGCCTTATACGATGTGTCCGTGACGAAGTCATTACGTGTGTTCAAGCGTAAAACCGGTGCCTTTAACTATGTACTTGAAATAACTTGTAGACAAACAAACTCTGGTAAACAGAATGTTGTTTATTTAAGTGTTGAGGAGATGAATAGTCTTCCTAATAGTTGAGAAGTGGATCGAGGATCGTTATAAAATACCTGCAGGTGTAGGTACAAGAAGAGAACAGATTAGTGATATGCTCTCATATGCCACTGTTTGTACGTTGTGTATAAATAGCGATCAACTATGCATTGATATACGACTGATGTGGAAGAATCCGTCTGATAATAACGTTCTTGTCCCCACCCGAAACCGTTTCATCCTCGACAGAATGTTTGAAATCGTCGGTTTCCGCACGCTAAAGCCTATATTAGACGCACGTGTTACGGATATGCTTTATTTTGATACGGTTCTTGGATACGCATACACCGCTTTCCTCGACGGGATTACCGAGTGTAGGAAAGAACATGGCGAGAATGGTCTAGAACTGGATGCTTATTTAAAAGGTTTAGACTCTTCGAAATATCATGAGCTTTGGTAGAAAGGGCTTGAGTAGTACAGGGCTGAGCTCACCTCCACCGTTCACCCTGAAGAACTATTTCTTTATCTAATGAGTAACTTTCGCTACGACTTATAAGATTATTTCAACTGCTGATATGCATTGTGAAGAAGAGTTCACGATTGGAAAGCTCGGATCGGTAAGAATAAAGCTCGATTGGAAAGGAGTGTTTATAAACTTGAATTTAATAATGATGTTGTGGCTAACGACGCTCTCTTTGTGCATGCTTTTGATTGTATTCTGTCCGTGTTTAAAGAGAGTCATAATTTGCCAACCGAATGTAAAGTGGGCAGAAAAATAGTCTTGAACGAATTGAAGACCCTTTACATCGAGTATAGTTATCCCTATAACTTAAGCGGTGAAATAATGTTAAATCGTATTTGTTGCATAGTGCAAAGCAACAATAATGTAACTGTAGACACGATCACGTGCGAGTTTAGTGTTTTAGTTATACGCAGTAGAACATTATGTGTACATAGATTTCTCCTGTACTATATTATTTTGATGTTTATATATGTATTATTTTAGAGTATATTTATTTTCTATATATTTGTTAAAATTTTATTATTTAATATAAATGTGTATATAGATTTCTTCTGTACGATTTTGATGTTTATATATTACTTTTTGCATGTATATTTATTTTCTATATATTTTTTTAAATTTATTATTTAATATATACGTGTATATAGATTTCTCCTGTACCATTTTGATGTTTATATATTACTTTTTGCATGTATATTTATTTTCTATATATTTTTTTCAATGTTATTATTTAATATAAATGTGTATAGAGATTTCTCCTGTATTAATATTATTATTTAAGAAAGTATATATTTATATAAGCACACCGGACAAAAAATTAGTCACCCCTCTCAGAATGTACCTAATAATGTGTGACGGCGCCTCTGGCCTTGATAACCGCACGAATCCGGAGAGGCAGAGACTCTACGAGGTTGTGCATGTACTGAACATCGATTTGCTGCCACTCGTTCATCAGCCGGTCCCGAAGTTCCGCCAGAGTCCGTAGGTGTCTATTCCTGCGCTTCACTTTGTTTCCAGCCTGAACAACACCTTCGACGCATTCAGGATTAAAGGCTTCATTGGACCTGCGATGTACTCGTCCTCCCATCATTGGAGAACAAACAAAAACGGGACTCATCGGACCAAATTACACGTTTCCAATCTGCCGCAGTCCAGTTTTTGTGCCTCTGAGCCCATTTATAACGTGCCAATTTGTGACTTGCTGTTAACAGCGGCCTCTTCCTTGGTACCCTGCTCCAGATGTCCATCACATGCAGTTCTCGTCGCAATGTCCGTTCGGAAATTGGTCGCTGGAGAACCTCATTGGTTTCTTGGAGCAATTGTTCTCTGGTTCGATTTGCAGTTACTAGACGAGAAACATGGCGGCGGCCCCTATTGTCGAGAATTGTTTTCCGGCCACAGTTACGCCGTCGATTGTCAGTTGATTGCGAACTACACCACTCTTTGTAAACTCGCTGGACAGTACGCGTTGACACACCAACAAATTGGGCTACTTCAGACATTTTGTGTCCGTGGGCTCTGCCAAACACGATGGCTCCTTTTTGCCACTGAGTAACGTCTGCCTCACGACCCATTTTGCAGACTATATCCAACACACACTTTGTTCTTCACCACCTCACGAAACAGATCTGATCCTGTGTGCTACGTCACCGCTACTTGTCACTTACCAATGCTACATCAGCGCCCTCTGTGTGACCTTGAAATTCCTACTATCGGTGCTATTAGGGGTGACTAATTTTTTGTCCGGTGTGCTTATATATATATATATATATATATATATATATATATATATCGTTTAAAGTGTGTATAGAACTTTTCTGAACCATTTTGATTGTATATTTATTTTCTATATATTTCATGAAATTAATTCCATTAATTCGTCTAAATAGACAGAATGATGTATTTTTTTTATTATCCGATAAAGACTTTCCTGGGTGTATACATAAACGACATTAAGGAGTAACTGGGGTGATGGGAATATATACAGGGTGTTTCAGGAGGAAAGGTCAATACTTCGGAAGGTGATAGTATCGGTCATTGTGATAAAAAAGTTCATATGAACATATGTATAATTCTGAATGGTTACGGAGATAGACCTGTTTGAACCTGATGTGCGCGCAGCTCTTCCTCCCCCTTCCCTCCCCTATAACCTTGAACCATGTAAGCTGTAATGTAAGCATGTAACATAAGCCAATTGACAGCTGACTGTTGTGAGTGACATTGTTTGGTGTTTGAAGCAGTGTTAAGAATGTCACACACCTTCACACATGCCAAATATGCAGATATGGTGTATGACTACGGTTTTTGCGATGGAAGTGCAACAGCTGCTGTTGCAGAATACCGTCGACGGTTTCCGAACCGCAGAATTCCGGATCGAAGAGTGTTTACCAGGGTTTTCAACACATTGCGTGAGATTGGTACACTTCCCAGCGCTCATGTTTCATCTGAACGTGAAGGTCAACAAGATGTGGATGAAATGGAAAACATTCTTCAGTTGGTAGAGCGTAGTCCTACTACTAGCTCACGAAGAATTTCTACACGTCTCGGTGTACCACACACAACAGTATGGCGAACATTACGTGAGGAAGGCCTGCATCCATATCATGTACAGCGTGTACAACACCTTCAACCAGGAGACGCTGCCATGCGACTGGAATTTTGTCATTGGGTAAATGCTAATCGCCGATTGCTTCGATTAATACTGTTCACCGATGAAGCTACTTTCACCCGTGACGGTATCAACAACACTCGTAACTCTCATCGGTGGTCAGACGAAAATCAAAATGCCGCAGTGGAAACAAATTTTCAACATCGCTTCTCTGCCAATGTGTGGTGCGGTATCATCGATGATCAGCTGATTGGCCCTGTTACTTTAGAGAATTGTCTTACAGGACAAAGTTACCTAGAATTTCTGCAAAATGAATTGCCAGGACTATTGGAGGGTGTTCCTTTGGCTACACGCGCTGGTATGTACTTTCAGCATGACGGAGCTCCTCCACATTCTACCCGTCTGGTGATGCAATACCTAAATCAAACTTTCCCTGGTCGATGGATCGGCCGCGGTGGTCCCATGCAATGGCCACCAAAGTCTCCAGACCTCTCTCCATTAGATTATTGTTTGTGGGGGTGGATGAAAAGTCAAGTTTACAAAAGAAGGGTGGATACACGAGACGAATTGCTCGCGCGCATTTTGGATGCTGCTGCCCGGATAAAGGAACGTCAAGATCAACTCAGACGAACAAAACGCGATCTTCGCACACGAGTTGCAAAGTGCATTGAGGTTGACGGTGGGATTTTCGAAAACGTATTGTAAACTGTAACAAATTTGTCATTTCTGTATCTGATACCATTCAAAATGCCAATGTTTAAACATTAAATGTTAGGAACAGTAATTGGTTTCTCTTTCTTGAATACCATTAACAATGCTTTTGTATGTGTAGATTCAAACAGCTCTATTTCCGTAATCATTCAGAATTAGACACATGTTCATTTGAACTTTTTCTCACAATGACCGATACTATCACCTCCCGAAGTATTGATCTTTCCTCCTGAAATACCCTGTATAAACATTACACGTTTCCTACAATAAATATATATATATTTATACAATAGAGCAAAGGGCTGGTTACGCTTTCTAAACCAACTGGCGGATTAAGACAACTGGCGGATTTCTGAGCCATCTGATGCTGTCAAGAACATCTCCATCTTGCAAAAAGGGGGAAGGGGGTTGGCTCTCCTGCAACATTGAACAACATTGCAATTGCATATGCACTCGAACATTTTGCAGTCATACTACTCACATTGACCCCAATCCTCGGATAAACGAATATATAGTGTATATACACCATTGGTTTCATTCCGCCCGGATTGTTCATCCTGACGAAGGTCAAGCTTTTCACTCCACTTTAGACCTACAGTTTCACGTGGAATCCGAACCACGCTCCACCAGCAGCCCAGCGTCTTAACCACTAGACCACCCTAGGTACCCATTTATCTACCAACCACTTTCTTTATTGTGTAGAAGGATGAACAGCTTAGCTTTGCAGCGCGCCGGCTGCCGTCACCAGGTCTCGATCCCGGGGAAGATGGATTTGTAGTCAGCGACGCTAACCACTGTACCACCGAGGCGCATTTAAAAAAACTTTAACAAATGTATTAAATATTTCAAGCAAAAGTTTTATAACAAAATTAGGCTCTTGAGAGTTATAACCCATCATTTTTTAGAACAATTAAAACTAACGAAAATATCACGACTTAACCTAACCAATCGTCAAGGAGTACAATAAATATTTATTTTTGTGAACTTTCATAGCTCGTATTGATGTTGTTTACATTCTTTTCCAGTCATTATTGTTGTTTTTTTACTTGGTTATAACTTTTTTTGCGTTACAGGTTTAATAGTATAAATTATTATTATTATTATTATTATTTCCTGCAACTACTTTACATTTAGTTGCAAATATATCTGTGCGACATAACACGTGGTATTGGCCCGAAACCAATTCATCCTCGCAGACTAAAAATTTTATAAAATTTAATCCATCAGCGTGAAATACTCAAAATATCTAAAAACAAAAAGTCACGCTCCAGTTTTGTCTAATTGAATAGAATTGGACTAAATAACCTTTATTAATAATAAAATAAATACATTGGTTTTACAATCTACAATGACATAAATAATTCTGAAGCTGGACTATTTATTATTTTTAATTTTGGCCTTAAGCTTTGGGCTTTACTGGGCTCTTATTAAAAATAAAAGTTATTATTAATTAAAAATAAATAAATCATGAATAAGTATTATTAATAGTTAAGGTATGTATTACTCTTAAATTATCATTATCAATGTGACAAATGCAAGGCCATTATTGAAGGTATCATGCCAATACCATACAAGGAAATCAATATTGTACATAAGAGATAAGAACTGAACAATCACAAGAAGAGTCTCTTTAATCCTAGATTACACACGAGAAGTGAATAAACAATAGCTGCGCTCATTATTCGTAGGACACTGTTGAGAACAGATAGCGAGACTACATATATTTGTTGTATGTACTACAAACGGTTGTAACATTTATGAATGAATCTGGGAGTGTGAGCGTTGATTGGTTGGTTGACTCATTGCCAAATGTCTTTGGAACATAATTATTTCCATTCATCACTGGTACATATACAGTGGCCTACACATCATCAATTTCATGTGGCCAAGAAAGTAGGCTTACTATAATTTATGAATTAAATTGAAATGAATAATGAGGGTCACCATTCGGGGCACAGCCCAAACAAACAATATTTAATAATGACAGAGAAACTACTTTATTGCTTCGTGTTTAATTAGAAAAATAAATGAATTATTTTTTCACAGTGATTAACAATTCTGTATACGGTAATTGTGGTATATTACAATGACTGTTACTACTTACCATTTAAAGCGTTGTTAGCGGAGTTTCCCCAAACATTATATAAGGAAGAACGAGAGTATGATAAAGAGTCAATAAAACCTGTTTAGGGACTACAGTTCTATGTTTAAGCATTATAGTAACGTTTCGTAAAATCTTCTTTGAGATATAATTTTTATGATCACTCCATTGCAAATTCTTATCTAGTATTACACCAAGAAATTTTGTTACAGTACACTCCTTTACAGGAATTTCATCAACATTACGGTCATGAAAGATATACATTTCTTTTGTTAGTGAAGATCATGAAATATGAAAATAAAAACCCACTCTAATAGACAGAGTTTATTTCCACGACAGTTTCGACGTCCACTGGCATCCTCCTCGGGTAGATACAGAAACACGAATGAACCAAAACAAGAGGGAAAACAGTCCAGGGACCGACCGTTAAGAAATTCGCACCTAGGTTAGATCTCATTCTCCCGACACCGGAAGGACATTTTTCATTAAGTACATTCGCGCAAATTTTAAACTATCTTCCTGTTCTAAACATACAGATTCTATTATATTTTTTACATAATTATTACATTTATTATTAAATTTATTACATTTAATATTGCATAATTATTTATTACAGAAATTATAAATTTATTATTACATTGGTTATTACATTATTGTTTATTATACAGAACTTATAAACCGAAAAACGAATGAAAAAAGCCGATTGGGAAACAATCCAGAGACCATTGAGAAATTCGCACCTAGGTTAGATACCGTTCTCCCGACACTGGAAGGGCATTTTATTACAGGATCCGCTTATAAGTACATTCCCACAAATTAAAACTATCTTCTTGTTCTATACATACAGATTCTAATATTTTGACATAATTACTGCATTTATTATTACATTTACATTTTTTAACATTTATTATTATTACCTTTACCCTAATTATTAAATTTATAATATTACCTTTATTATTACATCTGTTGCATTTATTTATTTCCACATTTATTACTTCCATTATTACATTTACTAAAGGCGTTTGCCTTACATTGCCGGCTTAGAAAGAGTAAAACCGTTGCCGAAAGATTTTAAGTTTGCTTTGGCGTTCAAATATTCGTCTACCGTGAAAAGTAAATTGGTTAGGAATAACGTGGCAAAAGAGGAACAAGCCTGTGTCTACAGCATTCCTTGTAAAAGTTGTGATTTAGTATACGTGGGAGAAACTGGAAGAAATATTGAAACCCGTATTAAAGAACACAAATATGCCTTCAGAAGTTGTAATACTAATAATGCCATTTTTTATCACGCCAGCCAAAATAATCATGCTATAGATTGGGAATCAAGTAAGGTACTTTATAAATGTAATAATTATGTCAAAAGAAAAATAATAGAATCTGTGTGTATAGAAAAAGTAGATAATTTTAATTTGTGCGAAGGTACTTATAAGTTAGACCCTTTAATGCAGGGGTGGGGAAACCCTCGCCCGCGGGCGAAATTTCGCCCACGAGCTAATTTCAATTCGCCCGCTTAGGTATTTATTATTTACTAAAAATTATTTATTTACAGCCCAGCAAATAGCTTTTTAAAATACATCTTATATACAGCGTGTCCCAAAGAAATGTATACCCACTTTGTTCGATAATACCAGCTATGAGGATAATAAATATATTACCTTTTATATGTTTTTAATAAAGAATTTTCTCCTGAATCTAAATATGTAATTATTTTATTAAAAATTGAAAAACAAAAAAGTTACAGATGTTTAAATTATAATTATTATTTTCGAGACTTCATGTGCGATATTTTCTAATATTTTTGCACGTATACGAGATAAGTTTGAAACCGACGGCACTGTGCAAAACTTACAAAAACAACGTTCTGGGAGACGTCGAACATCTTAGATAAAGTGTCATTTAACCATGGAATTTGTAAATTTTTGAATTAACTAATAATTACAACATTTATGCTTCAATATCAACACTAAACATAAGTATCTCAAAACAGTCGGTTAAAATATTAGAAAATATCGCACATGAAGTCTCGAAAATAATAATTCTAATTTAAACATCTGTAACTTTTTTGTTCTTCCATTTTTAATAAAAATAATTACATATTTAGATTCAGGAGAAAACTCTTTATTAAAAAACATATAAAAAGTAATATATTTATTATCCTCATAGCTGGTATTATCGAACAAAGTGGGTATACATTTCTTTGGGACACGCTGTATATAAGCTTAAAATTTGCCAGACCCCCGCGGAGGTGTTTATGTTATCGATTTTCGCCCTTGGTACTGAAAAGTTTCCCCACCCTGCTTTAATGAGATTCTTGGTCAAAAAATCCCTTACGGAGTCGTGGGAACGTGTTCGAACCTAAGTGTGAATTTCTTAAATGTCTCTGGATTGGAATGTTTCCTTACTCGCCTTTAGTAAATGTAATAATGGAAGTAATAAATGTGGAAATAAATATAAATGCAACAGATGTAATAATAAAGGTAATATTATAAATTTAATAATTAGGGTAAAGGTAATAATAATAAATGTTAAAAAATGTAAATGTAATAATAAATGCAGTAATTATATCAAAATATTAGAATCTGTATGTATAGAACAAGAAGATAGTTTAATTTGTGGGAATGTATTTATAAGCGGACCCTGTAATAAAATGCCCTTCCAGTGTCGGGAGAACGGTATCTAACCTAGGTGCGAATTTCTCAATGGTCGCTGGATTGTTTCCCAATCGGCTTTTTTCATTCGTTTTTCGGTTTATAAGTTCTGTATAATAAACAATAATGTAATAACCAATGTAATAATAAATTTATAATTTCTGTAATAAATAATTATGCAATATTAAATGTAATAAATTTAATAATAAATGTAATAATTAAGTAAAAAATATAATAGAATCTGTATGTTTAGAACAGGAAGATAGTTTTCAATTTGCGCGAATGTACTTAATGAAAAATGCCCTTCCGGTGTCGGAAGAATGAGATCTAACCTAGGTGCGAATTTCTTAACGGTCGGTCCCTGGACTGTTTTTCCAATCTTGTTTTGGTTCATTCGTGTTTCTGTATCCACCCGAGGAGGATGCCAGTGGGCGTCGAAACTGTCGTGGAAATAAACTCTGTCTATTAGAGTGGGTTTTTATTTTCATATTTTGACTTCACGTAGAAAAAATTGAAGTTTTTTTTTTTTGCATTTAGAAGATCATGAAATTTGTTTTAGTGGTATTTAGGAAGAGTTTATTGGTGCTCAACCATTTCATTACACTGATGAATTATTCTGAATTAAATATATTTTTGGCTGAACTAACACCTTTGCAAGAAAAAGATACAGTTGTATCATCTGCAAACATTATGAAGTTCAGTATATCAGATGAACGTAAAAGGTCATTTATATATATATTAAAAATAACGGGTGGACCCAGAACCGAGCCCTGTGGCATACCATATTTGACAAGCGCTTTAGTTAAGCAAACCTTATTTACTTAATACAAAATGATATCTATTGGATAAATAACTTTTAAACCAATCACTGACTGCTCCTCTAAATCCGTAACAATATAATTTATTAAGTAGAGTATTGTGGTCTATTACATCAAACGCCTTACTGAAATCCATAAATATTGATATCATTATTTCTCTGTTCCCTTTGACTATATTTGCTTTTTCCATAAGATTTAAAATAGCCATTTCGTTGTTTTAATAATGATGGTTATACTACTACTACTACTACTACTACTAATAATAATAATAATAATAATATACATGGCTTTTTCTTCCCCGACACACACACACACACACACACAAACACACACACACACACACACACACAAGAAAAAAGAAAAACACTCGTAGCACTTCGTGGATGATACGACAATCATTGGACTGGGTGTGCTGCATAACATTTACCTCCCTATTCAGTCACTGTCCACGACCTGAGTTTCTTCAAAACTATCACGAAAAGTTTCTGTAACACGAACTAGCTCCTCATCGGTCCTTTAAGGAGAAAGGACACGATGTAGACAAAAATTTTATAATTATTTTGGGTAGGTCATACATTTTTCTGAAGTATGCCATGGTACCCATTTTCACGGTGAAGTTAATTGAATACCTATCAAGTAAAACAGCTCCCATATTAGCATATATATATATATATATATATATATATATATACTCTATATATAATAATTAATTTGCAAATGTTTTTCACCAAAAATACACACAAAAGACGATATATATATATATATATATATATATATATATATATCGTCTTCCCGGGTGGTTACCTCATTTTTCATTTGTTTCGTTCTCTCTCTCTCATCTTGCGCGGAATATTCTCCTATACAAGCGTCGTTCTTTATGTTAATTATACTGCATGTTTGCAGTTAGAATATATATATATATAATATATATATATATATATATATATATATATATATATATATATATATTATATATATATATATATATATATACAGGGCGTCCCAAAAAAATGTATACACACTTTAAATAATTATAAAGGCAGTGTTTATTAAAATACATTTCATTTTCAAAATGTAATAGAATCTACAGACATTATTTAATTGTTTTTGTCAACGCCTGTTTTCAAAGTGACGTCCGTTCTGGTCCTGGCACTGCTGATAACGCGAAGCAATGGAATCGCAAACATCACGAAACATTTCGTTTGGTATTTGTGTGCATTCTCGTTCAATGGCTGCTCTCAATTCAGCGACTGTTGCAGGTTTTATAGCGTAGACTTTGTCTTTTAAGTATCCCATAAAAAAAGTCTAGTGGCGTGAGGTCTGGTGAACGCGGAGGGTATTTACGAAACCCTTCGTCCAATCCACATCCACATCGTGCCAAGTACCACTCGCAATACTCCACTCTTCGGTCCGGATCATCTTCATTAATAGCATGGACTAATTTTGGAATGTAACTTTTCCATTGACAGCGCTTCAAAATGCGTTGGACAGACGATTCTGAAATTCCTACCTCACGACTCGCTTGCCGCACAGATTTTCTTGGACTTTGGTGATACGTTTCCAGTACTCTTTCTTGCTTTGTGGGGCTTGTCGATGTCCGTGGTCTTCCGGAACGCTTCTTGTGGACATTCTGAACAGTTCCATCGGCTTCAAACTTATCTCTAATTCGAGTGATGGTAAGTCGCGTTGGTGGATCTGTTTGAAACTCCCTCCTAAACTGTCTTTGCACTTCAACTGCGTTTTCACACTTCCAGTAGCATTTTAGAATGAATTTCCTTTGTTCAAAGCTTAGTCTGACTGCCATTATTAATTCTAATGGGTTTAACTTGGAAAGAAAGAAACATCAATTGAGCTATCAGCTGTTAAAGTGTGTATACATTTTTTTGGGACGCCCTGTATATATATATATATATATATATATACATTCTAACTGCAAACACGCAGTATAATTAACATAAAGAACGACGCTTGTATAGGAGAATATTCCGCGCAAGAAGAGAGAGAGAGAACGAAACAAATGAAAAAAATGAGGTAACCACCCGGGAATCGAACCCGGGATCTTCCGGTTATCATATCTGACCAGCAATCGCAAGATCCCGGGTTCGATTCCCGGGTGGTTACCTCATTTTTTCATTTGTTTCGTTCTCTCTCTCTCTCATCTTGCGCCGAATATTCTCCTATACAAGCGTTGTTCTTTACGTTGATATATACTGTATATATATATATATCGTAAAGAACGACGCTTGTATAGGAGATATTCCGCGCAAGACGAGAAAGAGAAAACAACAAATGAAAAAATGAAGTACCACCTGGGGTACCACCTGGTGGTACTTCATTTTTTCATTTGTTGTTTTCTCTTTCTCGTCTTGCGCGGAATATCTCCTATACAAGCGTCGTTCTTTACGTTATTTATACTGCGTGTTCTTTGCAGTTGAATGTATATATATATATTATATATATATATATATATATATATATATTATATATATTCAAAAATAACTTGCAAAGAGCGATGCAATTAGTAATTCTAAAACCTACCTGGTCAGCTATTAACCCTAGAATGCATAACCTGGGCCTCTGAGGCCCGCCGTGTTTTATATTTATTCGGGTTATGCATTCTAGGGTTAAACATTTAACCTATAATAACTTGCAAAGAGCGATGCAATTAGTAATTCTAAAAGCCTACCCGGTCAGTTAATAAACAATTAACGTAACCGGATTATTCACATATACTTTCATAAACATATATATATAGGCCTTATATATACAGGGTATCCCATAAGTCCGGCATCATAGGAGAAATTCATATTTTTCTATTTCTACAAACCATAATTCATATTTTTCTCTTTCTATAGGCCATAATGTCTGTGAGCAAGGAAGAACGAATCCAGATAATTCTACTCATAGGAAATCGGAGTCAAAGATAGGCCGCTGCTGAATTTAACAGACTGCATCCAGACCGCGAGCCAATAACACAGAGATGTGTTAGCAGACTTGTTGCAAAGTTTAAGGAAACAGATTCCATAGAAGATAAACCACGCAGTGGACTTTCAAGGAGGTCTATTGACGATGATACAGCGACTGCTATCCTGGCTCATTTTAACAGAAGTTCCAATAAGTCTCTTCGGCGATTGTCCGCCGAGACAGGGGTGTCGGAAAGTAGCATCCATCGCATTCTTCAGGCTCACAAATGGCATCCATATAAACTTCAGATACTACAGAAATTAAGCGAAGATGATCCCGACCGGCGGATGGAATTTTGTGAATGGGCTACGGTACAATATGCTCGGGATGCCAATTTCCCGTCCACCATTCTGTTCAGTGACGAGGCTGTTTTTTATGGAAATGGTGAGGTAAATCGACAGAACACCCGCTACTGGTCTCAAAACAACCCTCACTGGTATACCACTTCAAAGGAACAAGGTGCATCTCGGGTGATGTATGGTGTGGCATTTGGAAGGATCGCATCATAGGCCCCCCTTCTTTTTCAATGAACATGTCACTGGAGGCACCTACCTAGTATGCTCAAGGAAGAAGCATTTCCAAGTGTCTTCAACGAAGAAGGAAATTTCCCAACATGGTTCCAGCAAGACGGCGCTCCTGCACATTACAGCACCCAAGTAAGGGAATACCTGTACCAACAATTCCCTGGTCATTGGATAGGACGTCGATGGTCTGTTGAATGGCCAGATAGAAGCCCGGATCTCACGTCACTAGAGTTTTATCTCTGGGGCCACTTGAAAGCGCTGGTATACGCAGAGAAAATTAGGAGTGTTGAACATTTGCGGCAGCGCATTATTGGGGCATGTAACACCATTACTCTTGACATCATTCACCGTGTGCTTGCTGACTGGGTATCACATCTGAATTTGTGTATTGAAAACAATGGTGGACATATTGAGCACGTTCTTTAAATAAAAGCTTTTGTTTTGCCTTTTTTAATTATTTTTCCTATGATGCCGGACTTACGGGACACCCTGTATAGGAAGAGATAGAGAGAGAGAGTTACAAGAAGTTACAAGGACAAGGTGAAGCCTCAAAAACCTTTCGAACCACTCAGGGAGGTTCCTGTTATTGAACTGGCTCATTTTTAATCTATTCTCTCTCTGAGTTACAAGGAGTTACAAGGAAAAGAAGTACCTCAGAAGGCCTTGCGGCCCATACCGAGGAGGTACCAATGGCAAAAGTGCCAGGGAAAATTTTCTACACCCTCAAATAGTGTGCAAGATTTGGTCTAACCTTTTCTTGAAATGATCCACAGAGGAACTGTTCACAACTTCTGAAGGTAATCTGTTCCACGTGTCGCAGATCTTATACGTAAAGTAAGTCCCACACAAACTAGTCCTAAACCGTTTCAAATCCAACTTCCAACCATTGTTGCGAGTTGGGTTACCATTTAAACTAAACATGCTTCTAAAATCGACATCGTTGAACCCGCGTAAGAGCTTGAAAACCTCGATCAGTTGACCGCGCAGCCTCCGAGTTCCCAGCGAAAAGAAGTTCAGGGCGCGTAACCGTCGATTGTAGCCCATATGCCTAACGGAAGGGATTAACTTTGTGGCCCTCGCCTGCAATCGCTCCAGCCTCTCAATATCTTTCCTGAGGGTGGGCGACCAGAACTGCACTGCATACTCCAGGTGCGGCCGAACCAGGGAATTGTACAGAGAAAGCACAATCTCCTTGTTCCTAAACTGAAATTGCCTCCTGATATAACCCAACAACTTCTGGGCTTTCTTTTCCACCTCTACGCACTTTCGTAAACTTAATGTCGCTGCTGATTAGCACACCCAAGTCCTTTTCCCAATCAGTCGCCTCGATATTGTTCCCCAACATCGAGTAGTCCGACTTGGGATTGGCGTAGCCAATGTGCATCACTTTGCATTTACCCAAGTTAAACGGAATTTGCCATTTTTCGGACCACTCTCCTATCCTACCTATGTTCGCACGTAGTTCCTCGATCGTTTCGGGCGTCCCAACATTGGCCCCAAGCTTGGTGTCATCAGAGAATTTGGCGATCCGACTGACGATGCCACCGTCGATATCATTTATGTAAATGATAAACAACAGTGGCCCCAAAACGGAACCCTGAGGAACCCCACTAGTGACCGAGGCCAAACCCGAACTAACCCCTTTAATTACAACCCTCTGCCTCCTATTTTTCAGCCAGTTTTCAATCCACCTACCTATTTCCCCACCGATACCCAGCGCGCGCACTTTCGCCATTAGCCGGCAGTGAGGTACCTTATCAAAGGCTTTCTGAAAGTCGAGATAAAGTATATCAGAGAGAGAGAGAGAGAGAGAGAGAGAGAGAGAGAGAGAGAGAGCCGCTTAAATAGCCAGGGTACCCGATCAAATAATAAACAATAAACATTTACGCACCCAGGTCATTCACATATACTTTGATACACTCTTTGTATGGTACCTGGTAAAAGTTGTTTAAAATTATTCGAGATCTATTGGAAAATTATTGAGTGCGATGTTAGGTTAATGACGAAGGGTTAGGTTAAATCGTGGTAAGCTCGGGTAACCAAATAGAAATTGAAAAAAATTCACTACATGCCACAGTTTAAATTCTATTAAAAAGTGAAAATATGAACACAGCTCTTAACTTTAAAAAAGGAATATTCACTCGCATTCTAGAAGCTAGTTTGCATGATTTACGGCCGTCCGTAACTTGTACATCATTTGGTCTGTCACTATATACTGTGATATATATATATATATATATATATATATATATATATATATATATATATATATATATATATATGTTAAACACAGACCGTGCATGGAACAAGGAACTCTTCTGGGAAAATTAAATCCACTATAGTCCGAATAAGTAATGGTAAATGACAAATACCATAGTTTTTCTTTTTCATGATGCTAGCCCGACGTGGGCAACGGGTCTCTCGCAAAGAGGTCCCATAAATATAGCTTCCCTCACCAGCTATCTGCAAGGCAGACAGGATCCAGCTTTGGGACATGGATCTAGGGTTTAAAGCAAGCCTAGTCCCACTACATTTAGAACCTCTATATAACGAGCCTTTTACTTATATAGAGGTTCTAAATGTAGTGGGACTAGGCTTGCTTTAAACCCTAGATCCATGTCCCAAAGCTGGATCCTGTCTGCCTTGCAGATAGCTGGTGAGGGAAGCTATATTTATGGGACCTCTTTGCGAGAGACCCGTTGCCCACGTCGGGCTAGCATCATGAAAAAGAAAAACTATGGTATTTGTCATTTACCATTACTTATTCGGACTATAGTGGATTTAATTTTCCCAGAAGAGTTCCTTGTTCCATGCACGGTCTGTGTTTAACATATAAGTTTCTCAGGGGACCATTCTGAGTTTGTGTGTATATATGTATATATATATATATATATATACAGGGTGGGCCGTAAGTTTCCATACATAGGAAAATTTAAATTATGGTCTTCACGTGCGTCGGTATTTGGATCAGCAGTTTCCGGATGCTTGGATTGGTCGGCGTGGTCCTGTGGAGTGGCCTCCCAGATCCCCAGATCTCACCCCCCTTGATTTCTATCTTTGGGGGCACTTGAAGGCCATGGTGTATCAGGAAAAGATACGAGACATAAATCATCTAAAGGAACGTATCACCAACGCCATTACAAGCATAACGTCAACTGTGCTAATGCGTGTTCATCAACAGTGGGGAACACGTATTGAAATGTGTTTTCAAAACAATGGCATCCATGTAGAGCATATTATATAAATAAAAATGGTTGTCCATAAAAAATGTTTATTTTTCCTATGTATGGAAACTTACGGCCCACCCTGTATATATATATATATATATATATATATATATCAGGTCTTCACATAAGTAATGTCGTTTTTTAGATCGGAATTTGAAGGACGAAAAAAAACTCAACTGAAACTTTTTAATCTAGTATATATTTTCCATCGGAATCAATGACACTCTGCCAACGTCCTTCAAGCTTTTCAATGCCATGTTTATAAAATTCAGGCGGTGCAGGTCATCTAAAGAAGTATACTGTTTCTCGTCAAGATAGTTTAGCAGACTCCTGAAGAGATGATAATCTGAACGCGCAAGGTCTGGAGAATATGGAGGATGTGGAAGTTTTTCCCACCCAAGCTCCTCAATTTTTGCAGAAGTGATCCGAGCGGTATGAGGACGTGCGTTGTCGTGGTGGAACACGATTCCTTTCCGATTAACCAAAGAAGGTCTCTTTTCTTTTAGTGCAGTGTTCAGTCGATCTAGTTGTTGACAGTAGACTTGAGCGGTGATTGTTTGGTTGTGTGGTAAGGTTTCAAAGTGTATTACACCACCTTTATCCCACCAAACACTAACCAACACCTTCCGAGGGTGAAGATTTGGTTTTGGCTATGGTGTCGCTGGTTCTCCTGCACAAACCCACTGTCGACGGCGCTTAACATTCTGGTACAGTATCCACTTTTCATCACCAGTCACTAAACGGTGCAAAAACGGATCTTGGAGTTCACGGGAATGAAGAGCTGTGCTAATGTTTATCCGCACCCTCAGATTGTCGACCGACAATTCACGTGGCACCCATTTTCCTGACTTAGGCACTTTCCCGAGTTGTTGCACATGTCGATGGATGGTGGACGGGGATGAATTGAGTTTCTGGGCCAATTCTTCGACAGTTGTTGAACAGTCTTCTTCAAGTGCGGCTAACAGCAGATCATCATCAAACTCAGCAGGGCGTCCAGAGCATGCTGCATCTGTCAAACAGCAGTCACCATTCCTAAATTTTTGAAACCATCTTTGACATTTCCTCACATGCAGAATATCGTTGCCATAAACGTCCTGAATGTTTCGCGTTGCTTCAGTAGCACTACTCCCTTTTTTGAACTAGTAAAGTATGATATGCCTGATATGCTCTTCTGATACCGCCATGTTTATGAGGGGTTCACATAAAGCAAAACACACGTCTTCACTGGTCAAGGTCTGTAAAGTATGTAGCGAAACACGATAGATCTCTTAGATACAATCTTCGGAAAATTTATGCTTAAACCGAGTAGGACTAGTTTAAACTTAAACTATCGTAAAAAACGACATTACTTATGGGATAACCTGATATATCTAAGCACAATTCTCAACATTTTGTTCTGACGAGATGAGTTTTTAGACCCGCCTTGGCGTCAGAAGAACGCATCGAACACCTGTATATGGGAAACGTTTCATAAAGATTAGTTACCAGATTTTGGTGATCATGGATCAATATAATTTCGAAGAGAATAAACAGCGTTTCATAAAGGGTTGTTTTTGTATGGGAAAATCTTGTACAATTATTATTTTTTATTCTTATATATAAGTTTGTATTTGCTCATACATATATTATCAGTTATTATTATTACTATTATTATTATCATTATTATTATTATTTTTAAAAAACTGGAGATTACTGCTTGGAAAATAAATTTGAAGTTTCATTCCATTGCTTTTCGAATTAAAATCTCAACGAACGGTATTAGCGTTCGCACGAGACGAAATTAACCTGCCGCCCAATCCATGCCGTGAACAAGTTTAGAGGTATTTTATTTTAAATATAATAATGATTTTTTATATTGTATATACAGAAGATAGAGTCAATATAAAATTAATTTTTAGCACTACTTGACAAGAGTTTCAGCAGATATAGTTGTCGTTGTGTTTTATTAAAAAAAAAAAAATATATATATATACACAGTGTATATATAATATACATATATATACATATATATATATATATAATATATATATATACATATATATATACATATATAATATATATATAATATATATATATATGTATATATATATATAATATCAGCATTTAAAAATAGAGGTGTGTAATAGGTATGGCATACTAAATATAATTAAAAATTTTTGCCGGATTAAAGATAAATAAGTCTTTTCGTGTCAACATCTGACGTCACGAATAGATGAAATATTTTCTAGCAAGAAACGAGTCTTTCATCTATTGAAAATATCAGGTTATACGTCTTGCACATATGTATTGTAATAATAATAATGAGGATTTTATATACCTATAACCTATAAGTATTTTAAGTTTCAATCCATTTTATTTTCTAGTGTGTTAACAAATGAAACTCGGACAATTACTCACGAAATTAAGTTTGCTTAACTAAAGCGCTTTTCAAACGTAGGCCGCCACATGCTCAGTTCTGGGGTCCACTGTTATCTTTTTATATATAAATGAGCTTCAACGTTCAGCTGATAGAACTTTATAATATTTGCAAATGATACAACTGTCTTTTTCTTACAAAGATGTTAATTCAGCTAAGAATATGTTTAATATATGTTATTATTCTTATTATTATATAGATAGATGGTTTTATTATCTAATGAACGATTTAAACATATGCTTTCCTCGTTGTATATATATATATATATATATCTGTTAAGCCCTCCGTCTATGGCCTGGGTTGGTTCGAAGTCGACGGGGGTTCTAGTTAGGTGGCAACAACGGATGTATTATTTGCAGTAGTTTTCTTTTATATTACTCTCCGAGTTCTCCTATAGTGGCTCGGAGAATTCAGGGAGGCTTACTAAATTCTCTGAAGATTGCCTGACTCTTCTTGTAACGTATCAGGGAAGTTTAATGACTAAGTTCTTCTGAAGAGAGCAAGGCTCGAAAGAGAAGATAAAGACTATCTTTTACTGTAATTTACTGCTAAAATATACAGGTAGTGCTCAGCCTCTGAATTGATCTCTGAATGCATATGGAAGATATTTCTGGGGTTTATATACCCCGATTTTACTTACATCATCATTATTAAAATGCTGAAGAGGCTGTATTATTTTTACAAAACAGTTAAAAAAAATAAAGTAAAAAAATGGTTAAAACAGATAAACAGGATATAGGAAGAGGAAGCCATATTTTTAGCTTAAACCGCATATATTAGATCTGCTGTTTTTCCTGATCCGCCGAGTTAATTAGAACGGAAATTGAATTAGGCATTCTTATATTAAGATATGTAGATGAGCAAATAATTAAAAGTTTAAGGCAAAACATGACTTCATCTTTTATAACTACAAAATTTATTCCAGTGAACAAAAAAAAATAATAATAATAATCATAATATCGCCGGGTGTACATTAAATGGCGAATAATGTCGTGTCGGACATTTAGTACAATCTAAGTACATCACCGAGTGCGGTGTAATTTTGGTTTATTCGAATTATGGTTATAATTACCAATTAATTCATATTTACTTATTATTGTTAATTACAATTCCATTAAAGTACATTTTACTACGTTATTAAGTACATTATTACATTATATTAAATTATTTCAGTTAATTACAGTTAATTATAGCTTTGGTTATTTGTTTTTACAGTGTTTCATATTAATAGACAATTAAGATGTTAGAAATATAATACAAAGTACATGGGCATATACGGTGTGTATATATATATATATATATATATATATATATATATATATATATAATATAACACGTGATAATGTTTATCAATTTAAATTAGAGCAGAGTCACTTCCGCGATGGTTAGCAGAATTCGAACACTCGCATAAGCATTTATGAGATCGCGAGAAATTAATTAATTTTAAAAAAATACATGTGAGCGTACGTATATGTACGTATGAATTGAACAACAGATAATTTGCGTTATGCGAGCTTGGTCCCTATGTAAAAATTAATAATTGAAGATAAAGATCATACATGAACTATTCATTTTTACAGGGCTCTATCCTCTAGAATGATATTACTACGATAATATAACATCCTAACTAATGCTAACTAGGTGATAACCATTTGTTTTTTAATATAGATTTATATAGACAACATAAGTCGGGGTGGCTAAGTCAAGTTCACATGGTCTGGGTACGCACTCTTGGTCGTGCATAAATAGTTTCACGTGGTTCGGTGTTTCTTGTTTTCCTTTGTTCCAAGTACCATCTTTTTATCACAATTATACCGAGGATAATAGCACATACAATAATGATACTAACGGCAGATGTTGACAAAATGGTTACAGGTTGTAGTATTTGCAAGAGGTTATTTTGGTTATCATCCAAAATTTTAAACCGACTTAATTGATCATTCCATTCAGGGGCATGTAGCTTAGGATCTACAGATCTACAGAAGCTAAGGCTAACAAAGACCCTAAGATCCACTCTAAGGTTAGCCCGAGAGAAAGGAAAGAGTAGGGGGTTAAGAGAAGAGAAGAGAATAAGGGGTTAAGTAAGGAGAACACCTATCATTCGTGGGTTAACATTCATTCAGAAAAAGAGAAAAAGACTCACCATCATCATCCGCCGGCCACTGCCGACAAGTCAGAAAAATAGTCGGAGAGAATAGGAGAGGGGTGAAAGATGAAAAGAAGTAAAATAAGAACGCTTACAAACCATGCAAACACAGTCTTAACTCACAGTCATACCATGCAAACTACAAACATGCAAGAAAGAGAGTTACAGACATGCAAAGAAAAAAAGTAGGTAAAGTTAAACAAAAAGTGGGTTAGTTTACGCTACGAGCTACATCTACGTTCGTGTTAGTCTAATTTTTTTTTTTTTTTAATAATTTTATTGCTGGCATCACACGCTGGCATGTCACAAGCTGGCATTCATCGTCAACAGACTCATCCTCGAGCACCACCACCAGAGCTCCTGTTGCTAACTTTTTTTTTTATTTAAACAACGTTAATACTTTTAAAATGTCTGTCAAGACGGTTCTTAAACATATTAACGCTGGTAGAATGAACGACTGACGCGGGAAGATTATTCCATTTATCAATTACTTTAAACGTAAAGAAGTTTTTAGCGATATTAGTAATGAAACGTCTGCCACGCAACTTAAATCCGTTATTGCGAGTATTACTATTATCGAAAGTGAACAATTTGTCAAAATTTACGTTATCGATGTTATTAACGATTTTGAAAACTTCAATAAGCTCCCCCCTTAATCTCTAGTTTCGAGTGAATACAGGTCTAACTCTTTAATCCTATCTTCATAAGGCTTTGCGCAATGACGGAATAAGTTTCGTGGCACGACGCTGAACCCTTTCTAACCTATCAATATCCTCACGCAAGTACGGGCACCAAAACTGAACGGCATATTCTAAATGAGGCCTGACTAGGGACTTGTAAAGGGGCAATATAATATCCTTCGATTTAAATTCGAAATTACGCGCTATGAAGCCTAACATCCTATTAGCTTTTGCGCAAGACTCCAGGCACTGGTTCCTAACCTTTAAATCCTTAGATACGCGTACGCCTAAATCTACTTCCTCGTCAACGCTCGCTAACTCCCTATCATCCATCGTGTACGTGTAATTATTGTTGCGAGAACCTATATGCAAAACTTTACATTTGTCTACGTTAAATTGCATCTGCCACTTATCTGTCCACTCCATAATCCTATTTACATCGTCTTGGATCCTATTTCTATCGTCCTCGTTAACAACCTTACCGCCTATTTTAGTATCGTCCGCGAATTTTGACACGTTACTAGTCAATCCTACATCTATGTCGTTAATGTAAATTACGAATAGCAATGGGCCTAACACTGAACCCTGTGGGACACCGCTACCTACATCTAACCACCCCGATTCACTACCATTAACTACGACCCTCTGCCTCCTAGCACGAAGCCATTCTTCTAACCAGTTAGCTACCTGACCGCGTATACCGTGCGCTTTGACCTTCGCAATTAGTCTCCTATGCGGAACTGTATCGAACGCCTTTTTAAAATCTAAATAAATAACGTCAGCTGCTCTATGCCTATCGTATTCGCGCACTATTTCGTTATAAAATTCTAACAAATTAGTTAAACAAGACCTATGGCGTCGAAACCCATGCTGACTACTATTAATCAAATCTCTACTTTCTAAGTGATCGATGATACGATCCCTAACTACGGATTCCAAAAGTTTACCGACAATTCACGTTAAGCTAATGGGCCTATAATTGCTAGCTACAGCGCGGTCGCCTTTTTTAAAAATAGGCGTAACGTTAGCTAATTTGAAGTCTTCAGGAATAATCCCCGTTTCGAGTGACTGATTAAAAATCTTCGTTAAGGGGCCTACGATAACTTCTTTCAAATCTTTCAAATGTCTGGGATAAAAAGCGTCAGGGCCTGGAGCCTTGCTAACTTTTAGCCTATCGATATAGTGCGCAATCTCACCCTCGTAAACAGTTATTTCATCCAAGATAGTCTCGCTACTAAATGGAACGATATCGTTCACGTCGGGGACATTATTTACGTCTTCTACGGTAAAAACTGTCGCAAAAAAGTTATTGAAAATACCCGCCATCGCCTGAGCGTCAGAAGCCAAAGCGCCATTAACATCAACTAGAGGGCCTATGTTATCTTTTACCGGCTTACGATTATTTACATATTCAAAAAACTTTTTGGATTATGTCTAATATCCGCAGCTATAAGTATCTCTAAATTACGCTTGGCATTCCTAACTGATCTTTTAACCTGACGCCTAAGCTCGATATATCTATTAAAGTTAGCTGCCGTGCCATTGCGCTTACTAAGTCTATACGCTCTATTACGTTCGTTTATGAACTCGCCTATTTCCCTAGTCCACCACTTCGGCCTACCACGATTTCTAGCGCGCTTGGGCCTACGAGGAATAAACTCCCTTTCAATATTCCTAAAACTTTCTTTAAACGCCACCCAATGCAAATTTGTCTCATTGCCCATAAATAAGTAATCCCAATCCACTACTCTCATCCTATCCGCAAAACTATCAAAATTAGCCCTACGAAAATCAGGGACTTCTATTACGTTACTATCCTTAGTGTTTTTTATCGCTAACTTAAACCTAAGAATTTGATGATCACTACATCCTAAACTCTCGTCTACTTCTAAACCTTCGACTATATTCTCGCCGTTCGTCATCACCAAATCTAAAATATTGTCACCGCGCGTTGGTTCGGTAACTATCTGTCGTAAAAAGTTATCGTCCATAAACTCAACCAATCTCAAACCCTCCTCATTACCAGTAAAATTCTCGTAATTAACATTAGGGCAGTTAAAGTCTCCGACAATTATACTATTCCGATTGTCAATAAAATTACCAAGAAGTGAGTAAAATCTAGTATCTGTATCGAGGGTTTGAACGGGAGGTCTATAAACAACAACAAAATTAAAACTAATACTACGCGCCCTAACTTCAACACATATCGCATTAATTGCTGCCGGAAAATCTAACTTAACCTCGATAGCCCTAAGGGAATTACGAATGTACAGCAAAACGCCTCCACCAAACCTATGTAACCTATCATTAGTAAAGAGTTTGAAACCCGGTATATCAAGTTCCCCCAACAAGTCCCGAGTCACGGTATTTAACCAAGTTTCAGTGATAGCAACTATATCGTAGTTGCCGGAATAAATTATCTCCTTAAATTCATTTAATTTATTTCTAATACTATGCACGTTACAATAAAAGACTTTTAAGTTTTTTTTTACCACGGGCCGCGTTTTAAACTATTTATCACGTCGGGCCCGCGTTCCCCGGACCCACAACGTTTAAAGAAGGCTTCGACCTATACAGCTTTCGCACGGTTTCGTCTATTAACCTACCCAGCCTAGCATTATCTATTTCATTAAAATGCACCCCATCTTTTATAAAAAGGCTAGGATCACTGAATTCGGACCACAGCTTTACGAAGTGTACATTTTCCTCAGCACAAATCTCTTCTAATTTGTTATTCAAAAATATTGTTTTTGACGTAATTCTAAGACCCAACCCGTGCCTAGGGGTAATACCTAGAACTAAAGACCTATCTGACCTCGCCTTCAGGGACCTAATTAACCCACTATATCTCTCCAGAAGGTCAGGCACTCTCGTATCGGGCGTATACGAGTCGTTGCCTCCTACCATCGTCACCAACATTGAGTGACGGGAGGCAACGTCGATCCTATCCACTTCGTCTCTAACTCTGTCAACCCTGGCCCCTGGGAGACAGACCCTCCTCCTATTGGTTGGATGCCGTTCAACGAACTCTTTGTCCATGTGGCGCAGTAAAGAGTCCCCGATTAAAATAGTTTCCCCCTCATTCACGTCCCTTTCCAAATGGGCGAAAGGGTTCGAAACCTCGATAGGGGGGGAATTCCTATCACCTAACTTACGCGGCCTAGCTCCACCCTTAACCTCTCTAAATCCCTCGCTATCTACTACTCTCGGACTAACCTTAACCTCCTCCTCAACTCTATCTAACCTTCCCGACAAGCTACCTAAACTAGAAACTAGGTTACGCACCTCACCCTTTAAATTACTAACGTCTTCAACGTTAGTATTGGTTCGGCCTCCGTCAACCGTAGCCCTACCCCTGCCCTCATCAAGCGTTGCAAGTCTTTCCGCTACCTCACGTACACTGCGTTTTATGTCAACTAATTCCTCCATGAACTCGCAAAAGAAACAAACTGATCTATCGGTAATCGCCATTGGACCGCCGTTATAATCCTTAAATTCCAAATACCACCGGTTTACCCTACACCTAACACACGACGCTTTCTGCGACGGCATCGCGCAGTTAAAAATTAGGTTAAACCGTCACAGGTATAAGTTAAATTAAGCCGGCACGCTATGAAAACTTCTAAATCGCTAAAAACCACTAATATTCAATTACTGAGGATGATTACATGTTTCATGGAGAGATTTAAGATCTCTATGACGGGTTTAAATTTGATTTGCGACTGGAAGGGGTATGAGTTATTAATGGTAACCTTGTACCGGTTGTATATTTGGAAGGTTTTTGAACGCAAGGAGCAACCAATTGGTAGCCGAATAACCAAAGGGATTGTGATGAGGGAATGATTTGACGGACACTCGAGAGTAGTGGCAGTCCTGTTCGCGAAAGAAACCCAGATGTCTGGTTCAATTCGTAGTTGGACGGTTTTAGAGGAATGAAATCTTGTAAATGAACATACCGGGGCATGCCGGTCACGAATTAAGCCGATAAAGCAAGACCTAATAGTTGGAAGAATGACTGGTTTGAGTGGAAGGTAAACGAGTTGTTTATTTGTTTGCGGGAATCGGCAATGCCGGACGTCGCTATCTGACATCATAGAATAGGCTGACAGATCTTTGGTGAGGAAAAGGTAAGGTGGTACGGTATGTAAATAGAATCGATAGACATTAGAGATGTTTTGGTTGGGTTTTGGGAAAGGGTGAAATTTATATACGTCATAAGTGAGTACATCGAAAAATGGTATAATTATGAGGTACAGTATGTGTAGGGGCGTGGTCCATGTACAGTTCAGGTGTATTCTAGAAATTGGGGGTAATTAGTATGGTTGAGTGGGAATATGGGTGATAATTTTAATTGTGTCTGGGCGGTGTGAATCAAGGACTGAAGTGTTTCCCATGGTATTAGGGTGGAAAGAGTGATTTTCCATGGGCTAGCTGGGTTGCATGCAAAACCTTGGAATGAATAGTAATTATCTGTTGTAAATATTTATTGATTAAGGTTACTTGTAGGTTAATTATCTCTATTAATTCTAGATATTTTTGTGTTCTTTGTATTGAGCTAAAGGGACTCAAGGTATGTGAATCTTATGTGAATCTGTCCGAAAGGGCGTGGAGGAAGCGATTGTCTTCGTGTAATGACCTGATAATTTGTTCTAACATGTGTCCATCGTATTGCTGATTTCGCGCGAAGAGATTCAATTTGAGTTCAACTCTTTTAATATCTTCTTCGGTTGCTAATCCAAATAAACCCTTGAATATTTTTCATCCTATATCTAATAGTCCCCTTTTATTTCTTTGATTAATTTTTTCCGAGTTATGAGTTTCTTTTTGTATCCATGGTAATGCCAATATTTCTGATAGGGCGCGTGCTGTAGTTCGAATATTTTCCAAGGTATTTTCTAACAGAACGCGACTAATCTGATCTGTTCCCTGGACAGAACCCTGAACTTTGCTTTCAAACGTTTTTAATTGGGTTTGTTTCTGAAGGAGATTGATCTTGATTCTAGCAGGGGGTTGCAAATTGATAAAAAGGTCCGTGTGTCCTTTCAAAAATTTACCTTCTGCAAGCTTTTCTATGACAACTCCGGTCGAAATTTTAATGCTTGGGCTACAAGAGTAAATAATTTGGAAATTATAAGGGGGACGATTTTATTCATTTCTACGCCTTTAGGTTATACAGAGTTGGGGGTGGCCGTGTGGATACTTGTGTTTGGGGACAAAGGGGTCGGCCTCGTTTTGGTGGCAATGGGGGTCGACCGTTAAGTTCGAATTCTGAGCGGGTTCGTTTCTTATGTGAAGGTTCTAGTTCACGTGGTTGATGCATTGGCGGGCGGTATGTAGTGTCCGTGCGTCAATCATCAATCGGTAAGGGTGGTGACCGATGAGATGGTGGAGTTGGAGGAGATGGTGGAGTTCCACTGAGTGATCCTCTTGAAGGAGTTTCTCCAGGGTCTGGGTCCGATGGGACTCTTGGTTCTGGGGCCTCCTCGTGTTCAGAGATTGGCTCGAGTACTGGTGGTATTACGAGGTACCAATCTTCGTCATGGGTAGTGGTTCCCGCGGTGACCACTTCAGTTTTTTGATCCCTGCTCGATTTGTTAGTACCTTGACCTTTCGAAGGATAGGCGGCTCGAACGCCTGGCAACTGTTTTTTGGGAAGGTGTTGTTCAGCAGCTATCTTTAAATTGTCAGCGTGAATGATCTTTAGTTTGGAATGATCCTGGAGGTCGAGGATTTCATAACGATTTTTTCCGAGATTTTTCATAATCCGATATGGGCCATCCCATTTTGGATATAATTTGCGATGAGCACCTGGCGGTTTCACGCTCTTCAGATAACATCGCATACCGACGATTATAGTCCGTTGACGGGGATGACGCCTATGTTGCTCTTGCTCTATCAGTTGGTTTCGTTGGTCTAGGGTAGCGGTTCTCAAACTTTTTCTTCTTCTGTACCCTTTGAATTCTTTCACGGGATTTTCTGGATTTTCGAGAGATAGAGGATTTTTACTTTTACGACCGTTTGACTTGTGGCCGTTTCTTAATTGTATATAAAATTAAAAGGGTTATATTTTCACGACCCCTTCGCGTACCCCCTAAGATTTCCTCGCGTACCTCAGCTTGAGAACCACTGGTCTAGGGCATAGCGGATTATGTCAAAAATCTTGAAAGATCGTTCAGCTAGTTGCTGATTGGCTTCTGCCATCTCGGAAGAGGAAAGAACTGCCGGGTCGATTTGGTCGGGCAAAACAAAAGGTAGACGCTTGTCGTAGTGATAGAGGACGAAATGACGGGTGTCCCCGATGGACACATTATAGCCATTGTTGATGGCTGTTTGTACCATGGGAAGGGAATCACCCCATGTTCGGGAGGATGCATCGACAACGTGGCGAAGGGCTTCTAAGATCTTTCGATTGTGCATTTCCACTAAGCCGTTTGCCTGCGGATGGTATGCCACAATGTGTTTTTTTTAATTTTACACATGTTACAGAGTGATTCGAACAGTTTGGACGTGAAACTAAGAGCGTTATCCGAAATTAGGATGGAAGGAGTAGTGTGATTCTGGATGACGCGTTCCACTAGGGCTCTGGCCACAGTTTCCGAGGTCTGGTCTGGAATGGCAGCTACTTCGCTGTAACGCGAGAAGTGGTCTGTAAACACAATGATGTACTGGTTTCCTTTTGATGTTTTGGGGAATGGTACCAGTATATCCATTCCAGTTCTTTGCCAGGGCCTTTGGCATATTGGATATTTATGCAGAGGAGCAGTGGATGGTACGTTGCCTTTGTGTTTTAAACACGACGGACATTCGGCGATGTATTCATGTACCTTTCTGTTCATTTCGGGAAAGTGGTATCGCTCCAAAAGACTCTTGATGGTACGATCCGGCCCCATGTGGTCATACAAAGGTGAGTCGTGACAAAGTCCAATGGCTATATCGACGAGATCCTTTAGTATCTCCACGAGGTCTTTTCCATCTTCGTTCCGAAAATGTACGAGCCCATCTTTGAGGTTTACTGTTCTTTTGCCTTCGATGGTTCCTTTTTTTCCAGGCGCGCCCGAAGGTTTTGGGCGCGCCATAGACGATATTTCGGAATTTTTTCAAAGCCCAATATACCGCTAGGGCCTCTCGGTCCGTAGTGGAATAATTCCGTTGAGGTGCAGAGAGAAGTTGACTGGCATAAGCAATGGGTAATTCCACACCATCTACGTCCTGTAATAGGACGGCTCCTAGTCCATAGGAGGAAGCATCTGTGGCTATGACAAAGGGTCTTGTGTAATCAGGATATTGTAGGATGGGATGACAGGTTAGTTTACCAATTAAAGTTTCAAAGGCATGTTGGTGATCGGATTCCCAGTTAAATTTAGCATTTTTCTGGAACAAATTAGTAATGGGTTTAGCAATATTTGAAAATTGGGGATAAAATTCCGATAGAATCCGACAAAACCAATAAATGCACGGGCGTCGTCGATGGTTTTGGGTACAGGGTACCTTTCCAGTGCTTCGAGTTTGGCTGGATCAGGTTTAATTCCTGTGGATGATAGTATAAATCCTAGGTATACCAGGGACTCTTGTAAAAAGTTGCACTTTGCAAGTTTCAGTTTAAGGTGTGCTTTTCTCAAGCGTGATAGCACATTCTGAAGACGTTGAAAGTGTGTTTTTATGTCCGAACTGTAAACGATAATATCGTCAAGATAAACGAGAGCTTCGACACCTAATAGGTCGGAAAGGACTATATTCATCAACCTAGAGAAATTAGCAGGCCCATTTCGGACTCCGAAAGGTAAAACCTGGAATTCGTAATGGCCTCGGTTAGTGGAGAAAGCAGTCAATGCCCGAGATTCGGGACTGACCTCCATTTGCCAATAACCAGATGCTAAATCGAGGGATGAAAAAAGTTCGCTTTCCCTACGTTCAGAATTGTTTCCTGCATGTTTGGAATAGGGAAACGGTCTGGGATGGTAATGTGGTTTCAGGCGTCTAAAATCTATACAAGGGCGAGATGTTCCGTCCTTTTTGGAGAAGAATCATAGGAGCGGACCAGGGACTAGCTGAAGGCTGAATGACATCCTGCTCCAACATGTCCGTGATGTGTTCCTCAATAGTGACTAATTGGGAATGTGGAACCCGATAGGGAGGAATGAAAATGGGTTTGGAATTGGGTTCCAGCTTGATTTCAAAAGGGACCAAATTAGTTCGGCCCAGAGGATCTCCTTTTAGGGCAATCACATCTCTATTTCTTATCAGGAAATCGAGAAGTGATTCCATTAGTTTGGGATCCTGTAAGGCTGGTGACTCCTGAAGGGAGTGCTCCAGACATTTCTTATATTCTTCTTTAATACTGAAGGGTTTAACTCTAAGGAACTGGAAACACGATTTATCGTACTGTGGGGAAATCTGAATCTATTTCTACTGTGGAAACAGTTCCTATTTTCTGATTTGAAGTTAATTCGATAGGGCTTTTTCCTTTGTTTAAACAAACAACAGGGATAGCTGAATTCTGACTCTGACTAAGGACTTGGGCAATAAGAACATCTCTTTTGAAATTACTTTTCTCTGTAATCAGAGTACGCTCTGACTCTAATAATTTTCCTTGACTGTCGACTACTTTTGCTAGGAAACAGATCTTCTCATAAGGTGCTACTGTTATATGCTCGGTGGGCATATGAAAAATTGAGAATCTGACTGGTTCGGCGACTAAAATTTGCCTTATGGGCTGAACTGAAACTGGCTGAACTGTGAAACTGGCTGACTGAAACTGGCTGACTGGAAACTGGCTGACTGAAACTGCTGACTGACTGAAACTGACTGACTGGAAACTGACTGTGTTGATCCAACTGGATTCAACAACTGGAACTGATTACTTGGGGCTGATTTCTGGAGCGGTTGTCCCTCTGGATGCAACCGACTGACTTGAACTGCTATCAAGTGGAGGGGGTTTCCTATTTCTTTCGGAAATCTGAACTGAACTAATTCTATTAGCATTAAGCTGTCTGTTATTCTCATGGAGATGGTGTGTCCTATTTCGACACTTTACTAACTTTCCGGCTGGGTAAATCTCCCATTGATTCCGGTTAAAAAAATCCATACCTAGTAGGATATCTGTCTGAAAGGTGGCGACTGTGTCCACTATACAACATTTCACGGGGTATACCGCGTTTCCAACTTCTAAATATAATTCAATTTCTCCGTATGTAGGTATGGGTGTGCCCGTAACTCCTCTGAGTTGACAGGAGGGTGCCTTAATTTCATATTTGTAATCTGTACTCTCTAGTAATTCATCTACACATTGTTTCTTAATTAACGTCGCGTGTGCTCCTGTATCTAGGAGAGCAGTTAAATCTTGGTTATCAGTGCTACAATTTATTATTAAATCTAGGAGGTCTGCACCTATTATCCTGATGGGGAGTTTGTGTGTGTATCTGGGTTCATTACTGTAATTTAGGAGGGAGGAGGTTGAACTGCGCCTCCAAAGTGGGTCTAAAAAAGGGCTCGAATTGTCTTCTATGGGAGGACCTGGGTCATATTCTATGGGATCACCATATGCTGGAGGGTTTTCTTGAAAACTGTATTCAGGGGAAAATGATTCCTCTGCGGTACTTCTACGTACCGAACTATCCGACCTTGCTGATTGTACTGGGGTTTGTACATGGGGTAATAATGCGTTTGACCCTGTGGTCGTAATCTATTTGGTTGGTGGTCTGACTGTGGCTGGGAATGGACTGGTTTCTGGGGATTGGAGGACTTTTGGGAACGTTGGGGGTTCGATTTCTGGAAGTGGGGCCTATACCCTGCAGGGGCTTTATCAGCACATTTTTGGCGATCGCCACGGCGATGACCATGTTCGTGACAATGGGAGCAATTAGAGGGATAATTGCACTGATTATCATGTGCCCAAAGCTATGGCAGTTAAAACACTGCGGAGGAGGGCGTTTATTCTGGGTTTCGGGGGCTTGTTTCTGGGGTGGTGTTCCCTGCATTGGCCTCGGTTTATAGGGTAGTTGTTGTTGCTGTTGGTGTTGTGTTTGCTGCTGCTGAATGTAATGTACGGGGTTTCTCTACCCTTTCGGTAGTTCTGGTTTGCTAAATCTGGGTAATGTTCCCGTGTTTTATTTATAGCTCACTTACTGGTTTGTCAACATTTAGGAACTCTTGAAACTCTTTTTTAGGTGCTCCGGGTAGGTTTTGGTAAATTGTCGTTGCTACTAAGTTTCCTTTTTTTCAAGTGAAAGTAATGCCACACGCATTTTCAGCGGCTCGGAGGGCTTCTCCTACGAGTTTATGTGTTCGTGCAATAAAATTATTTAAATCTTCATGTTCCTCTTTCTTCCATTTAGCTTGGAAGACTGCTTCTAACGTGGCTAAGGGTTGTGCAAGTGTTATTTCTTTAAAAAATTCTAATAAGTTTTGTTTAAAATTGTCCCATGTTGTAGCTTCGCTAATTGATGGGACGTAGGTGACTGTGTCATGAGCATTCCCTTCTTTAGGGTCGATAAATCTTTTTGCTTCCCTAATTTTTATATCATCATCGGTGATGTTTTCGCGTAAGAAATGTTGTTCTAAAGACTCAATCCAAGGTCTTACGCGTGGTTCAACAAAGTGATTATCTATGGTCCCCTTAAAAATTAAAACAGTATGGGGAAGGTTTACTAGTCTACCTAAGTTAATGTATGCTGGGGCGGGGTTTGAGACTGAGACATATTGGCTTGTTCTGATCTGAAGTTTGTGTGTTTGGGAATATGTTTGAAGGGCGCGGGGTAGGTGGAAAAATGGGTGTAGGTAAATTTTCGATGTCAGAAAGCGCACCGTCTGAATCGCTCATATGTGAAGGTACTATTAATGTGTTCTAATTAGGTCTGCTTGACCGATCTTAATTTATGGAATGATCACTTAAGGGGTTTTCCTAACTACTCCATCTAAAAATACACATTAAATAAATGCACAATAATTTGCCTAACTAGGGAAAATGTGAAAAGATTGCAAACAAAATAACAATAAAAAAAATGTAAACAAGATTTCACTCGAATGTACGTGAAGGTATGGTGATACTATGGTTGGTACATTAAATAAAATTATACGATAATACAGGAAATAACTCGGTTTCATTAAAAAGAAATGTACCACTGGTGTATGGAATGTTCACTGTGTTTTTTGTTAATTCTGGCTCAATACTAATTATTAGCTGTTAATAATACTGACTTTTCAAATGTTTAGAGATTATTTTAAAAAAAGAGTTCTGTACTTAACAAGATTCCTACGGCGAAATCCTTGGAGACGTGTCCTGAAGACGTGTCTTGCTGGCGATTTGTTTTTGGATGAAAACTAGGTGTGGAGAACTTATAGTCGTGACACACCGGTTCAAGGGTGAATGTGACGAACTAGAAGTCGTGACACGCCGGTCAACTGGAGGTTGGTTCTAGTTCCAGGGTCTGGAAGACTGGAAGAATCCTCGATGCAGTTGTCAGTTGTTAAAATCCTGGCTACAGGGTCGCCAGTTGTTAACCCCTCCGTCTATGGCCTGGGTTGGTTCGATGTCGACGGGGGTTCTAGTTAGGTGGCAGCAACGGGTGTATTATTTGCAGTAGTTTTCTTTTATATTACTCTCCGAGTTCTTCCATAGTGGCTCGGAGGATTCTGGAGAGAGCAAGGCTCGAAGGAGAAGATAAAGACTATCTTTTACTGTAATTTACTGCTAAAACGTACAGGTAGTGCTCAACCTCTGAATTGATCTCTGAATGCATAAGGAAGATATTTCTGGGATTTATATACCCCGATTTTACTAACGTCATCATTATTAAAATGTTGAAGAGGCTGTATTATTTTGGCACAACAGTTAAAAAAATAAAGTAAAAAAAATGGTTAAAACAGATAAACAGGATATATGAAGAGGAAGCCATATTTTTAGCTTAAACCGCATATGTTAGATCTGCTGTTTTTCCTGATCCGCTGAGTTAATAAGAACGGAAATTGAATTAGGCATTCTTATATTAAGATATGTATATGAGTAAATAATTAAAAGTTTAAGGCAAAACATGACTTCATCTTTTGTAACTCCAAAATTTATCCCAGTGAACAAAAAAAATATAAAAATAATAATATCGCCGGGTGCACATTAAATGGCGAATAATGTCGTGTCGGACATTTAGTACAATCTAAGTACATCACTGAGTACGGTGCAATTTTGGTTTATTCCAATTATGGTTATAATTACCAATTAATTCATATTTACTTATTATCGTTAATTACAATTCCATTAAAGTACATTTTACTACGTTATTAAGTACATTATTACATTATATTAAATTATTTCAGTTAATTACAGTTAATTATAGCTTTGGTTTGTTTTTACAGTGTTTCATATTAACAGACAATTAAGATGTTAGAAATATAATACAAAGTACATGGGCATATATATATATACACTATATGATCAAAAGTATTCGGACACCGCATGGTTTGGGGAAAAATGGCTTTATTATGGCATTTAGTAACCAGTAGGTCCACCCTTTGCTTTTATTACAGCGTCAACACGTCGAGGCATACTTTCCACCAGTTTTCGGTAAGTCTGTGCAGGAATGGCTCGCCATTCCTCTTGCAGAGCTGATGCAAGAGATGCAAGTGAAGCCGGGCGTGGTGTGCGGTTTCGTATCCGTCGCTCCAGTTCGTCCCACATGTGCTCGATTGGGTTGAGATCGGGGCTCTGAGCAGGCCAGTCTAACAAATCCACCTTATTTTCACGAAACCAGTCCTGCACACGCCTTGCAGTATGGCGGGGAGCTCGATCTTGTTGAAACAAACAATGGCCATCTCCGTAGTATTGCCACAGTGTAGGGAGGGCCGAATTGTCCAGAACGTCGAGATAAACGTCAGCGTTCATGGTAGTGGGTATAACAACCAACGGCCGAGCCCTAGCCAGGAAAAACAACCCCATACCATGATGGACCCTCCACCGAACTTCACCGTTGGACGTACACAGTCAGGAAGAAGCCGTTCTCAGGGCTGTCGCCACACCCAAACACGCCCATCAGACTGGAAGAGTGAATACCGCGACTCGTCGCTCCAAAGAACAGTTTTCCAGTCCTCCACGGTCCAGGAACGACGGGAGACACACCAGGCCAAACGACGCGTGGCATTAACTTTTGTAATCAGTGGCTTATGTACAGCTGCTCTACCATAATAACCGAGTCTGTGCATCTCTCTGCGGATAGTTACAGTACTAACGGAGGTACCGGATGCTCTTCCTACCTCCTCAGCGATGGAAGCGGCAGAGGACGTGCGGGACTTCTTGACATGTCGTACCAGACTTCTTCTATCACGTTCCGTCAGTTTGCGTGGTCGTCCGGAACGTTTTTTCGCGTTAGTTGCACCGTCGTGCTTCCATCTCATGACAACATCCGCTACAGTCGACTTTGGTATATCCTGTTTGGCTGCAATGTTTCGTATAGAAACGTTACTTAAATAACAACCGATGACGAGTCCACGTTGGAACTCGGAGAGTTCACGTCCGCGCGGCATGGCTTCACAACAGTTACTGATAACTTAACAGAACACCTCAGCATTATAGTTTCGCCACGCTTTTTCCCAGCATACCTTTCGGCGAAGGTGATATTTGCAGAAATGCGGATTTTCCGGGGTGTCCGAATACTTTTGATCATATATATATATATATATATATATATATATATATATATATATATATATATATATAATATAACACACGTGATAATGTTTATCAATTTAAATTAGAGCAGAGTCACTGCCGCGATGGTTAGCAGAATTCGAACACTCGCATATGCATTTATGAGATCGCGAGAAATTAATTAATTTAAAAAGAATACATGTGAGCGTACGTACAGTATATGAACGTATGAATTGAACAACAGATAATTTCGTTATGCGAGTTTGGTCCCTACGTAAAAATTAATAATTGAAAATAAAGATCATACATGAATTATTCATTTTTACATATATATATATATATATATATATATATATACCGGGCGTCCCAAAAAAATGTATACACACTTTAAATACTTATAAAGGCAGTGTTTATTAAAATACATTTCATTTTCAAAATGTAATAGAATCTACAGACATTATTTAATTGTTTTGTCAACGCCTGTTTTCAAACTGACGTCCGTTCTGGTCCAGGCACTGCTGATAACGCGAAGCAGTGGAATCGCAAACATCACGAAACATTTCGTTTGGTATTTGTGTGCATTCTCGTTCAATGGCTGCTCTCAATTCAGCGACTGTTGCAGGTTTTATAGCGTAGACTTTGTCTTTTAAGTATCCCCATAAAAAAAGTCTAGTGGTGTGAGGTCTGGTGAACGCGGAGGGTATTCTACGAAACCCCTTCGTCCAATCCACATCCACATCGTGCCAAGTACCACTCGCAATACTCCACTCTTCGGTCCGGATCATCTTCATTAATAGCATGGACTAATCTTGGAATGTAACTTTTCCATTGACAGCGCTTCAAAATGCGTTGGACAGACGATTCTGAAATTCCTACCTCACGACTCGCTTGCCGCACAGATTTTCTTGGACTTTGGTGATACGTTTCCAGTACTCTTTCTTGCTTTGTGGGGCTTGTCGATGTCCGTGGTCTTCCGGAACGCTTCTTGTGGACATTCTGAACAGTTCCATCGGCTTCAAACTTATCTCTAATTCGAGTGATGGTAAGTCGCTTTGGTGGATCTGTTTGAAACTCCCTCCTAAACTGTCTTTGCACTTCAACTGCGTTTTCACACTTCCAGTAGCATTTTAGAATGAATTTCCTTTGTTCAAAGCTTAGTCTGACTGCCATTATTAATTCTAATGGGTTTAACTTGGAAAGAAAGAAACATCAATTGAGCTATCAGCTGTTAAAGTGTGTATACATTTTTTTTGGGACGCCC
>JAJOZX010008184.1:25000-35000 GCA_023014485.1 Bathynomus jamesi | reverse complement strand
GTGAGAAGCATACATAATGAGGATCTCATGGCCAAAGCGAGCTGGATGGTCAGCCCGTAGGACATCCGGTAGCCCGAAGCTTCTCAAGGGAACCTCGAGTTTGCCACAGATAAGAGCGAAATGGGCGATGGCCGGCCGCCAATCCTTATTTGGAGTGTCTGGGTCTGAGAGTGGACTCTGTTTCGTCGGATCGTTGGGTCCGTGGAAGAGAAAGTTCTCCGGTTCGTGTAGGAATTTGGGCATGGAAAGGTCTCTGGGTTCACTTGTAATATTCTGCTCGTGTATAACATATATATATATATATATATATAAATTATATATATATATATATATGTATATATAAATTATATATATATATATATATATATATATATATATATATATATATATATATATATATGTAATATATATGTATATAGTAGCCTACGGTTAACCAATTTGATGTTACCGGTTTATAGCGTAAAGTTGGCACTATAATAATGATAATGGTTAATTGATTGATAATGATTGATTACACTAGGCAACAAAGATTTTGTTACAGAAGAACAAATAGGTGCTCCTAGCTAATTTCGGTATGCTGATTTCAAATCTATAATTAGATTTTTTCTATCACGTCTAGATTTTGTGTAAAATGCAAATCACCTTTAGTAAAATTTTCTACCACGTCCAGATTTTGGTTTTAATTGGCTTAATGCCAGTAATATGAAACTTGCTTTTCAAGGTTAAAGCAATTTTTTTTTGCCAACTATATACAAATTCGAACAATTTTGATAAATAAAATTTATCCCGAGTTGGCAACACTGAGTCAAGAGCATAGTAACGGGCAACGGCCCAACGGTCAGTCGCTACGTGACAGTCAAGCAGAACGGTTGTTGAAGCTCTCTGCTGATGAGCAAGTGACAGGTTGTGGTGACTTGTGTGTTTTTATAGCATTTGTTTTGTACTACGGCGTGTATTTCTTTTTATTTTGCACATCGTAATAATTACTTTCTACGTTTTTTCAGATATTGTATGGTAATTCAAAATGGCATCAAATAGACGTGCTTGTGTAAATCACCCAGACAACTTCTGCTTTGTCTGTGGACAATATACACCTAAGCCACAACGTAGAAACATAACAACAAAGATTAAACTTGCCTACAAGTGTTATTTTGACTGTAAGTTAGGAGACCAACAGAGGGACTGGGCACCACATATTTGCTGTGCACAGTGCAATGCAATGTTAATAGCTTGGATGAATGGTAAAAGAAAAGCTATGCCGTTCTCAGTTCCCATGGTTTGGCGTGAGCCGAAAATCACTTCAATGATTGTTATTTTTGTTTGACAAAGATTGCTGGTTTCACAAAGAAAAACAAATCAAAGATCACGTACCCAAACTGCGAATCAGCAATGAAACCAGTACCACATGATGAAACAAATCCACCACCAGTTCCACCAGCAACGATAACAGACAGCAGTTCATCTGAAGATTCTGCTAGTGATATAGAAACAGGGAAAGATGGCATATATGTTCCAGATGCAAATATTTCCCCACATTTGTTAAGTCAAGCGGAGTTAAATGACTTAGTGCGCGATTTGGAATTACCAAAAGAAAAGGCAGAGTTGCTTGGTTCAAGACTTCAAGAATTTAATCTTCTCCAACCAAACACCAAAGTTTTCCATTTCCGCCATCGCCATTTGCAGTTTTCATCATTTTACTTACAGGAAGAAAACGTTTGTTTCTGCCACGATATCAGTGGTCTGATGCAAGGGATTGGCTGTCGCTATGATCCAAAAGAATGGAGACTGTTCATTGACTCTAGTAAAGCTAGCCTTAAAGCTGTATTACTGCACAACGGCAATGAAAAACCTTCAATACCTGTAGCACATGCCACTGGCCTTAATGAGACTTATGAATCGATGAAACTGCTGCTAAGACTCATCAAATATAAGGACCACACATGGAATATTTGTGGCGACCTTAAAGTTGTATCATTACTTCTTGGGTTACAGTTGGGCTACACAAAGCATATGTGCTTTTTGTGTCTATGGAACAGCAGAGATGACAAGAACCACTACAAAAAACATGATTGGCCATCTAGAACTGAACATGTTGTTGGTAAATACAATGTGAAACACCCAGCACTTATTGACCCTCAGAAAGTACATCTTCCACCACTTCACATTAAACTTGGCCTTATGAAAAATTTCGTGAAGGGTATGGATCATCAAGGTAGTGGTTTCCAATATTTAAAGGATAAATTCAAAGGAATATTGACAGATGCTAAGCTAGAAGCTGGAGTTTTCACTGGACCACAGATCCGCAGTGTCATCCACGACTCATCGTTTCCATCTAACCTAAATGAGATGAACTAGGAGCATGGACATCTTTCGTTGAAGTTGTCAAAAATTTTCTTGGAAACCACAAAGCTGAAAACCACCGTAAACTCGTAGAAAACATGCTTAAATCTTATGAAATAATGGGATGCAGAATGTCTTTGAAAATTCATTTTTTACATTCTCATCTTGACTTCTTCCCGGCCAACCTTGGGGCTGTAAGTGACGAGCATGGTGAGCGCTTCCACCAACAGATCTCAGTTATGGAAAACAGATACCAAGGTAATTTCAACCCAAATATGATGGGAGATTATTGTTGGTTCCTGCAGAAGGAGAGCTCGTCATCCTACAAGCGACAAAGGAAGAGGACACACCAAAGTTTCACTTAAGAACAGGAATTTGCCTTTCAGTAGTAACAACAAAATACTAACGCGCTTTGGGTGGATGGTTGGGCGCAGGGGTGGTAACTCCGCCAGCGGAATTCCGCTGTCTGTCTTAAGCCAGAATAAAGGAGGAAAGACATCCCTGTTCACTAATTATTTAAGTATGCTTAACATAAAACGTGGCACGGAAAAGTAGCTTAGACGGCTTTCGTAATAGAAGCGGGTGAGAAAAAAAATGAAAAATAGGGGTTTTCGGTTACACAAAATCTGGACGTGATAGAGAAATTTTGATATCAGATCTGAAATCAGCATCAGCGCTTTAGTAGGAATCAGTAGTTCACGTGTCTGTAACAAAAAAAAAGTTGAAATTTGTTGCCTAGTGTTATTAATGATAAGGCTGTTTGTAGTGGACTACGGATTACCGATTTGATGTGGCTAAGAAAGTAGGCTTACCATAATTACAGAATAAAATGACATGAAATTAGGGTCACCAATTTGGGCCTGCAGCCCAAATAAACAATATTTAAATAGGAGAGAGAAAATTCCCTTGTTGTTTTGTGTTTAATTAGGAAAACAAATCAATTATTTGTTCACAGCGATTAACAGTTCAATAAAGTTATTTATAATGATTAATAAAGATATAACAGCATTTATATTATGCTAAAGATGACTAGGTATTAACTCTAAGAATTGGTTATACATTCTAATTGTTAAGTAAGTACAATTATGATAAACACTGATTTAGGTAGGCTAATGACATGCCGAGTGAACACAGAATAAATAACAAAGCCTATTGATAACAGAAATAAGGGAAATAATGCCCGTACGGTTAGTACAGTAAATGGATTCGGCCGTTAAGAATGAAATGCATAAAAGAGCACAAAACAATAAGATGCACGATAAGTAAATTATACGAAGGATCACAATAACAGGGTGATACAAAATTACGATATTGGTACGACACTTGAATAGGCCTACTGCGGTCTTTATGAGAGATTTAGTTTTCGGTTGCTTGCGTACACTTGGATATAGCCTAAACGCGACACACGATTACACTGTGTAGTCTTCGTGTGAATTGCTTAAGACGAAGGCGATGGAAACTTACCGCAATGATGAAATACTCTGGAGATTGAAGAGCTACTTGAAGTTTGACCGTATTATGTTCGCCCTTGCTGAACTTGGAGACTGTAGATCTAGGTGAAGGTTGGCCGTATTGCGTTTGGCTGAAGATGAACTTGGAGACTGTGGAGAGCCTGTTGGAATACTTGTTGAAAGGGCGCTGATCGAGTTGTGGTGAAGGATGAGGGAAAAGTGAAATGGGTTTGTGACTTGTAGCTTAATAGGAGGTCTACGGACCTTGGCCGGTAGCGACTTGTGGTAAGAGGGCAACGGAACGCCTACAGCAGTAATGTTCTTTCTTGCAGGTTGGAATTGTAGAGTCGCCTCAAGTGTTGCTTCGTTTTGTGTGGTTGAAGTGTGACTTGGGACTGAGGCCGGCTGAGGTCGTGATGGTGCTACGTGGGGAGAGTAGATTGACGAGGAGACAGTAACTAGCGGAGTGAGTTTGTAGAGAGCCTTACTTGATGATAGACTTCGTGTAGGCTCCACCAGAGCCTTGAAGGACCACAGGCCGCTCTCCGGCGAAGGCCGGACAGCGGGTGGCTTGACGAGTGGTGCTACTGACGAAGGTGCTGAGAGTGAGACGTGACGACCAAGACATGAAAATGGCAAGCGAGAAGTGAGAATGATTTGAGGAAGGATCTGCATTTAATAGGCCTTGGTGACGTCCTATGGTGATCGCTTCGGGAAATACGACAGACTCTGTTTCCTGTGTGGGCTTGTTTCATGCCCACGTGTGTAGCCTTTGTTTTGATTCCATGATGTTTGAGAATGGAGGGGAAAGGAATTTCCGGTGTCTGACCGCTACAAGTAGTCCCCTCTCAGAGACTGCAGAGGAACGATGCTAAGAAGAATTACCATTTCGTAGCGAAAACTGATGAAGCCACTCCGAGTTCTGACGCCGGGCCTGGTATGTCGTGGAATTACTGACGCTGGAGGGAGTGAAGGGTCGTCTCGGAGCTGAGAGATGGTCAGAGGAGGGGCTGCTGCATTGGGATGTGGGGGTCCACAGGAGGATGGGGTTAGGGTACGGTAGGAATGCGGAGCGAGTGGGGGAGAAAAGGAGGAGACGAGAGGGGTCATGGGGAACTGTATTAAGTTCGTATGCGGTGCCCAAAACTCGTCGCATGGCAGTTGTCGATGAATTCGCTCCTGTCGAAGGGGAAAGAAAAAAACGTCGTCCACGGAAACAACCAGGAGTAGTAGATTCACGGAATGATGCGAAGAGATAGTTGAAGAAGGCAGGGGATCACCAACCCTTTGCCTGAGGATTGTCTGTGCTTTGTAGTATGCCCTTTTGTTGCGTAGATGTGTGTGTGGGTGCGTGCTTGTTTACTTGGAGAATGCTTTATAAGCCTTCCCGTAAGAGTGGGGAAAAAAACACACATCGTGCTTGAGGAAGAGTTCGCTGGTGCAATAGGGCGCGTCGTCAGGGTTCCTGCCATATGATTTTTCATACAGCGGCCGAAAAGGGACCGTTGAATATATTTTGGCAAAGTGTTGACGAAACAGTGCGCCGTTAAAGCGAGTTGGAAATACATGTAACTGCAGCGAAGAGGGGTAAGGTCTGATGCAAGGATTGGCTGTCGCTATGATCCAAAAGAATGGAGACTGTTCATTGACTCTATTAAAGCTAGCCTTAAAGCTGTATTACTGCACAACGGCAATGAAAAACCTTCAATACCTGTAGCACATGCCACTGGCCTTATGAGACTTATGAATCGATGAAACTGCTGCTAAGACTCATCAAATATAGGACCACACATGGATATTTGTGGCGACTTAAAGTTGTATCATTACTTCTTGGTTACAGTTGGGCTACCAAAGCATATGTGCTTTTTGTGTCTATGGAACAGCAGAGATGACAAGAACCACTACAAAAAACATGATTGGCCATCTAGAACTGAACATGTTGTTGGTAAATACAATGTGAAACACCCAGCACTTATTGACCCTCAGAAAGTACATCTTCCCCACTTCACATTAAACTTGGCCTTATGAAAAATTTCGTGAAGGGTATGGATCATCAAGGTAGTGGTTTCCAATATTAAAGGATAAATTCAAAGGAATATTGACAGATGCTAAGCTAGAAGCTGGAGTTTTCACTGGACCACAGATCCGCAGTGTCATCCACGACTCATCGTTTCCATCTAACCTAAATGAGAATGAACTAGGAGCATGGACATCTTTCGTTGAAGTTGTCAAAAATTTTCTTGGAAACCACAAAGCTGAAAACCACCGTAAACTCGTAGAAAACATGCTTAAATCTATGAAATAATGGGATGCAGAATGTCTTTGAAAATTCATTTTTTACATTCTCATCTTGACTTCTTCCCGGCCAACCTTGGGGCTGTAAGTGACGAGCATGGTGAGCGCTTCCACCAAACAGATCTCAGTTATGGAAAACAGATACCAAGGTAATTTCAACCCAAATATGATGGAGATTATTGTTGGTTCCTGCAGAAGGAGAGCTCGTCATCCTACAAGCGACAAAGGAAGAGGACACACCAAAGTTTCACTTAAGAACAGGAATTTGCCTTTCAGTAGTACAACAAAATACTAACGCGCTTTGGGTGGATGGTTGGGCGCAGGGGTGGTAACTCCGCCAGCGGAATTCCGCTGTCTGTCTTAAGCCAGAATAAAGGAGGAAAGACATCCCTGTTCACTAATTATTTTAAGTATGCTTAACATAAAACGTGGCACGGAAAAGTAGCTTAGACGGCTTTCGTAATAGAAGCGGGTGAGAAAAAAAATGAAAAATAGGGGTTTTCGTTACACAAAAATCTGGACGTGATAGAGAAATTTTGATATCAGATCTGAAATCAGCATCAGCGCTTTAGTAGGAATCAGTAGTTTCACGTGTCTGTAACAAAAAAAAAGTTGAAATTTGTTGCCTAGTGTTTAATGATAAGGCTGTTTGTAGTGGACTACGGATTACCGATTTGAATTGGGCTAAGAAAGTAGGCTTACCATAATTACAGAATAAAATGACATGAAATTAGGGTCACCAATTTGGGCCTGCAGCCCAAATAAACAATATTTAAATAGGAGAGAGAAATTCCCTTGTTGTTTTGTGTTTAATTAGGAAAACAAATCAATTATTTGTTCACAGCGATTAACAGTTCAATAAAGTTATTTATAATGATTAATAAAGATATAACAGCATTTATATTTGCTAAAGATGACTAGGTATTAACTCTAAGAATTGGTTATACATTCTAATTGTTAAGTAAGTACAATTATGATAAACACTGATTTAGGTAGGCTAATGACATGCCGAGTGAACACAGAATAAATAACAAAGCCTATTGATAACAGAAATAAGGGAAATAATGCCCGTACGGTTAGTACAGTAAATGGATTCGGCCATTAAGAATGAAATGCATAAAAGAGCACAAAAAACAATAAGATGCACGATAAGTAAATTATACAAGGATCACAATAACAGGGTGATACAAAATTACGATATTGGTACGACACTTGAATAGGCCTACTGCGGTCTTTATGAGAGATTTAGTTTTCGGTTGCTTGCGTACACTTGGATATAGCCTAAACGCGACACACGATTACACTGTGTAGTCTTCGTGTGAATTGCTTAAGACGAAGGCGATGGGAAACTTACCGCAATGATGAAATACTCTGGAGATTGAAGAGCTACTTGAAGTTTGACCGTATTATGTTTTCGCCCTTGCTGAACTTGGAGACTGTAGATCTAGGTGAAGGTTGGCCGTATTGCGTTTTGGCTGAAGATGAACTTGGAGACTGTGGAGAGCCTGTTGGAATACTTGTTGAAAGGGCGCTGATCGAGTTGTGGTGAAGATGAGGGAAAAGTGAAATGGGTTTGTGACTTGTAGCTTAATAGGAGGTCTACGGACCTTGGCCGGTAGCGACTTGTGGTAAGAGGGCAACGGAACGCCTACAGCAGTAATGTTCTTTCTTGCAGGTTGGAATTGTAGAGTCGCCTCAAGTGTTGCTTCGTTCTTGTGTGGTTGAAGTGTGCTTGGGACTGAGGCCTGGCTGAGGTCGTGATGGTGCTACGTTGGGGAGAGTAGATGACGAGGAGACAGTAACTAGCGGAGTGAGTTTGTAGAGAGCCTTACTTGATGATAGACTTCGTGTAGGCTCCACCAGAGCCCTTGAAGGACCACAGGCCGCTCTCCGGCGAAGGCCGGACAGCGGGTGGCTTGACGAGTGGTGCTACTTGACGAAGGGTGCTGAGAGTGAGACGTGACGACCAAGACATGAAAATGGCAAGCGAAGTGAGAATGATTTGAGGAAGGATCTGCATTTAATAGGCCTTGGTGACGTCCTATGGTGATCGCTTCGGGAAATACGACAGACTCTGTTTCCTGTGTGGGCTTGTTTCATGCCCACGTGTGTAGCCTTTGTTTTGATTCCATGATGTTTGAGAATGGAGGGGAAAGGAATTTCCGGTGTCTGACCGCTACAAGTAGTCCCCTCTCAGAGACTGCAGAGGAACGATGCTAAGAAGAATTACCATTTCGTAGCGAAAACTGATGAAGCCACTCCGAGTTCTGACGCCGGGCCTGGTATGTCGTGGAATTACTGACGCTGGAGGGAGTGAAGGGTCGTCTCGGAGCTGAGAGATGGTCAGAGAGGGGCTGCTGCATTGGGATGTGGGGTGTCCACAGGAGGATGGGGTTAGGGTACGGTAGGAATGCGGAGCGAGTGGGGGAGAAAAGGAGGAGACGAGAGGGGTCATGGGGAACTGTATTAAGTTCGTATGCGGTGCCCAAAACTCGTCGCATGGCAGTTGTCGATGAATTCGCTCCTGTCGAAGGGGAAAGAAAAAAACGTCGTCCACGGAACAACCAGGAGTAGTAGATTCACGGAATGATGCGAAGAGATAGTTGAAGAAGGCAGGGGATCACCAACCCTTTGCCTGAGGATTGTCTGTGCTTTGTAGTATGCCCTTTTGTTGCGTAGATGTGTGTGTGTGGGTGCGTGCTTGTTTACTTGGAGAATGCTTTATAAGCCTTCCCGTAAGAGTGGGGAAAAAAACACACATCGTGCTTGAGGAAGAGTTCGCTGGTGCAATAGGGCGCGTCGTCAGGGTTCCTGCCATATGATTTTTCATACAGCGGCCGAAAAGGGACCGTTGAATTATTTTTGGCAAAGTGTTGACGAAACAGTGCGCCGTTAAAGCGAGTTGGAAATACATGTAACTGCAGCGAAGAGGGGTAAGGTCTGATGCAAGGGATTGGCTGTCGCTATGATCCAAAGAATGGAGACTGTTCATTGACTCTAGTAAAGCTAGCCTTAAAGCTGTATTACTGCACAACGGCAATGAAAAACCTTCAATACCTGTAGCACATGCCACTGGCCTTAATGAGACTTATGAATCGATGAAACTGCTGCTAAGACTCATCAATATAAGGACCACACATGGAATATTTGTGGCGACCTTAAAGTTGTATCATTACTTCTTGGGTTACAGTTGGGCTACACAAAGCATATGTGCTTTTTGTGTCTATGGAACAGCAGAGATGACAAGAACCACTACAAAAAACATGATTGGCCATCTAGAACTGAACATGTTGTTGGTAAATACAATGTGAAACACACAGCACTTATTGACCCTCAGAAAGTACATCTTCCACCACTTCACATTAAACTTGGCCTTATGAAAAATTTCGTGAAGGGTATGGATCATCAAGGTAGTGGTTTCCAATATTTTAAAGGATAAATTCAAAGGAATATTGACAGATGCTAAGCTAGAAGCTGGAGTTTTCACTGGACCACAGATCCGCAGTGTCATCCACGACTCATCGTTTCCATCTAACCTAAATGAGAATGAACTAGGAGCATGGACATCTTTCGTTGAAGTTGTCAAAAATTTTCTTGGAAACCACAAAGCTGAAAACCACCGTAAACTCGTAGAAAACATGCTTAAATCTTATGAAATAATGGGATCAGAATGTCTTTGAAAATTCATTTTTTACATTCTCATCTTGACTTCTTCCCGGCCAACCTTGGGCTGTAAGTGACGAGCATGGTGAGCGCTTCCACCAACAGATCTCAGTTATGGAAAACAGATACCAAGGTAATTTCAACCCAAATATGATGGGGATTATTGTTGGTTCCTGCAGAAGGAGAGCTCGTCATCCTACAAGCGACAAAGGAAGAGGACACACCAAAGTTTCACTTAAGAACAGGAATTT
>JAJOZX010008184.1:0-20000 GCA_023014485.1 Bathynomus jamesi | reverse complement strand
AAAATAAATATCAGCTGCTAAATAAATCACAGAACACAAAAATATATGTAGAAAAACTAGAAAAGTTTAAAACTGAGGCAAAGGAAATGTTATTTGATATTTGTACGTGTAAATGCAAAGATCTGAACAATTGCAGTTGTGAAAAAGGCAGGACGGTACCCGTAGAAGAAAGAAAGTTTCTTGCGGATCAAAGAACTAAAAGAAACATGGCTATTGGGGGAGTGGACATGGACAAAACTAGAAGCTTGAGGGAAAATGCTAAAAGAAAGAATGAACAGTTGATGAGGGGAAACAGTAATACCGATCGCAGAGATAATGTTCCACACGTAAAAAAGAATCGGCAAAAGGAAGAATCTTGCTGTTCTCCAACCATACCACAAAAAGATAGACTTTCGTCTCAAATGAGAACGTCTTTGCCTAGCTTAGTTAGAGAGGCAGATAGATATAATATATCGGACAGATCAGCAGCAGCTCTTGCAACAGCAGTGTTGCAAGATTGTGGAATTGTGAGAAAGGAAAATATGTCTAGCGTAATTGATAAATCGAAAGTGAGGAGAGAAAGAGAAAAGTATAGAAGCAGCCTACACCTTGAACAGATTGGATTTCTCGAAGGTCTTTACTTTGATGGTAGAAAAGATAGTACTTTAGTTCAAGAAAAAAAAGGGAATAAATTTTACCCGAAAATGACTTCCGAAGAACATATAGTTTTATTACAGGAACCGAATTCTAAATACTTGGGTCACATTTCTCCTATTTCAGGAGATTCAGATAGCATACACAAAGGAATTTTGAACTTTTTAATTGATCGAGAAATTAGTACTAACGCTTTGCTATGTATTGGATGTGATGGAACAAAGGTAAACACTGGAATAAAGGGGGGTGTAATAAAACATCTTGAGGTAAGCCTTGGAGGACCTTTACATTGGTTCATTTGCCTTTTCCATTGTAATGAACTTTTACTTCGCCATTTGTTTACGCACATTGATGGCTTATCATCAGGTCCGAGAAGTTATTCCGGATTTATTGGCAAAGCGATAGAAACATGCGAATCACTTCCAGTTTGCTATTTTGAGTCTATTGATCTACCTGCACTTCCAAATATAGAAAGGTGCGATGATTTAAGCACAGACCAAAGGTTGTTGTACGATCTTAGTACAGCAGTTTCAAATGGTTATTATCCAGACGAACTAGCAAATCGTCGACTTGGTCCAGTATCGCATGCACGCTGGCTAACTACTGCCGAAAGAATTCTACGTCTGTATATTGGAACAGAAATTCCTTCTCCGAATCTTCAAACATTGGCAACATTCGTAATTAAAGTATATTATCCAATGTGGTTCTATATTAAATGTTTCCCATCATGCATTAACGGGCTTCAGCATATTTACAGAATGATAACGCTGTCAAGCTATTTTTCGGCAAGTCAACGAAAAATAATCGAGGATGTTATCCAACGCAATGGGTACTTTGCCCATCCAGAAAATATACTTCTGGCAATGATGGGCGATGAACGAACTCATATAAGAGAACTAGGAATTAGAAGAGTGCTTTCAGAGAGAAATCAAAATGATCATAACATGCAAGTAAGAACCTTCAAGATTCCTATGATAAACTTTCAAGCCAATGATTATATTGATTTGATTGACTGGCGTAATATACAGAAGACCGAACCACCTATCACCAGACAAATTAAAACGAGTGACTTAGAATCAGTGGTTCACTCCAAGGATTTTTCAAAATTTGACTACATTCGTTTCCCATGCCATTCACAAAATGTAGAACGTCATATTAAGTTGGTGACAGAGGCCTCTAAAAACGTTTCTGGATATTCCCGAAGAGATGGCTTCATTAAAGCAACTTTAAAATCAAGAGATATAATGCCATCATTTAACACAAAGAAAGATTATGCAATTTAGTTAATTACTATAAGAAGGAAGGGAGGGTGGAGCTTAATGTGTAACTACCTCCTCGTGGTAAACTCTGGGCAACATTTTTTTCTGATTTTTTATTGGAAAAAAATGGCTAAATGTTACACCACAGAAGTAAACATTTCATTTTAGAGATAATTTAATTACGAAAAAGTTTCCATTTAGGCAAAACATCAATATATACCAAATTTATTTTGCTAGTCACTGAAAACGAGAGGATAACTGAAAAATATTCCCCTTTTTCAGCGATTTTTTTTTCATAATTTCAAAGTCATCTCGCAGGCACTTACCCATGTCGTAGGCTAATGAAACTTAGAATATAGGTTCGTAGAGATCATTCACATGTTTTGCGCACCCGCCATTCATTAAATTATAAAAATTGATTTTTTCGATGCACCCTATTATATAATCTTTGTATTTATATAATCCTCATCTTTATATAATCCATAGCTTTATATAATCATTATATTCATTATATTCATATATAATGCATATAATTGTATGCATTTATATTCATATATTAAATAATGTCCACTAATATTGTTTAATATTGTCCATTAATATTGTTTAATATTGTAATACATGTTTTAACTTTAATAATTCTTACTTACTTATTTATTTGTTTATTATTATTAATTAATAACAACTAGCTGCTTATTTTTAATAAGAGCCCAGTAAAGCCTAAAGTTTAAGGGCCAAACTAAATAAAATAAATAGTCGAGCTTCAAAATTATTCATCATTGCAAATTGAAAAAATTATTTATTTTATTATTATTAATAAAGGTTATGCTCTTCTATTCTATTCTATTCATATATTCATTTTGACGTAAAGACCAAAATCGCATAAACGTTGACGCGAATTTAGATAAATTTTTGATTTGCTTTCAATTTTATTTCTGCCAAATAATTGGTGAATTGTCTCTTTTTCAATTACTTAATCATTTTTTAGATTTAGCTTAATAATGAAACCTAATTAAATTCTGCAATGTTCATTTTCTATATACATTCTCTCTTTGTTGTAAAAGATGAAGTCATGTCTTCTTTAATTTTTAATTTTAAATCTTAACCCTTTAATTTTTGCTCATAATGTAATTCATAATGAAATGCATATTTCATTTTCCATTTTTAGTTAACTCGGCAGATCATGAAAACATTAGATTTGTCAATATGCGGTTTAAACTAAAAATATGGCTTCATCTTCAAATATCTTGCTTAACTGTTTATACGTTGCCACAGCTAAAATATTTAGCTTTCCTTCAAATATTTTCTAAAATAATGCAGCCTATTGAGAATAAAAACAAAACAAGTCACCATTAAATAATAATGATGCCCACAAAATTTAGGTATGTAAACTCGTGTAATTTTTCAAATTGTGATTAAGATTGACTGATCTAACTTAGAGGCTGAGCATTACTTGCAACATTTTAGCAGTAAAACTACAGTAAAGAAAAATTTTTGTTTCCTCCTTCGAGCCTTCCTCTCTTCAGAGAACTTAATCTTAAATAGAGAAAAATAATTTCCCGATACGTTACAAGAAGAATTGGGGAACCGTCAGAGAATTTGGTAAGCTCCACAGAATCCTCCGATCCACTGTAAGAAGAAATCGGAGCGTAGGATAAAAGAAAACACTGCGATTCCCCATACGATACCAGCTACTCCATAGTAACGAATCCGTTGCTGCCACCTAACCAAAACCCCCGTCAACTTCGAACCGACCGAGGCCATAGACGGAGGGGTTAATATATATATATATATATATATATATATATATATATATATATATATATATATATATATATATATATATATACACACACAGACTACGGTGTTCCACTTTTATCAAGTTGTGAATTTCACTATACTTTGCTCTTCCCCGTACACCTTATGATCTGTAAAGCATATGTATCAAATTTGAAGCAAATTGAACACCATTTAGAGGTTGCACACTTATGTCACCTGTGATACCTTAGCCCTTTGTAACCAAATCTCGAGAACGCCCCAACTTCCAACCTACTGTAATGTTTTCTTTTCTTTCACAGGTGCAAAAAGTGTTGAAAATGGAAAGAAAGAAGATCTGGCTGATTGAAAAGACTCCAGTCGAAGACCTCTTAGGAGCAAGATTGCCATCCCGGCAGCAATCCCTCCTCTGCTTTATGTACCATCACCTGGAGCAGAAGGAAACAATCCCCCTTGCCATCAAGTCTACGAGTATCAAGCTTCAAGAAGTTTGGAAGAGGGCGAATATCCCCGTGAAGAGAGAGGAGAACATTAGAGCTGCTATACTAAAGCTGTACAAAGAGTACCAAAACTTGAAGAAGGAGAAGTCGAGAGAGACGGACAAAGCCATTATGAAGCGTCAGGTGTGGAAGGGAGACCTTGCTGACCTTTTCGACATCGCTTGTCAAGGTGTGATGATCATGAGTTCAGTTCCGGAGGAGGACAAGGTTTTCTTGTCCTCCCAGAGGGAGGACAGAATGAGTTCTTCAATGGCTGGGGTGGATAGGAAACATCATGGCTGTCAAACGGAAAGAAGAAGCAGCGAAGAAATTTGAACTTCGAAAAAGAAAGCATGCTGAAGAAGCTGAAAAGATCTCCGAGAAAATGAAGCTGGATAGCACATCCTCTAGCTCAACGGCGACAAAAGATGATGATGATGAAGATTTTGCTGCTCCATTGGCCTCTAAGTCACCTCGTCGTTCCAAGAACACACTTGATCCAACATTCGTGGCTACTTGGGATAGAGAACAACTCTCTATTCGACAAGCAAGCACCTCCTTCATTGCAACTGCTAAAAGTCTCAGACAAGATGTATCGCAGATTATTATTTCGCCATCAACTGTTCATCGAGCACGTGCCAAGTATCGAGAGAAAATGTCCAAACAACTTGAGGAGTCGATCTTCAAAGATCCACCTCTTTTAGTTCTGCACTGGGACAGAAAGATACTACCCCAAGCTGCTGGTGGAAGCTCTAGAAGCTTGGAAGACAGAGTAGCTGTTGTGGTAACAGGGAAGGAGTTCGAGCATCTTCTTGGAATGCCTGTTGCCCAGGATGGTACTGGTGAACAAATGGCTCGATCTGTCATCCAGGAGCTGCAACGATTTGGAATTCAGGACCGCATGATTGGCCTCTCGTTTGACACTACGGCGTCCAATACCGGACTTCTGCAAGGGGTATGTGTGAGGATTGAACAATGCCTTGGTCGGTCGCTCTTGTGGTTGCCTTGCCGTCACCACATTTATGAGCTCATTTTGAAGGAGGTCTTTCATAAGTCGCTGGGGCGAACAAGTGGTCCTGAAATCCTGTTGTTTCGACGATTTCAGCTGCGTTGGGACTTTATTAACAAAAATTGTTTCAAACCATGATCGATGAAGAAGAGCCAGCCACTAGGTACTTGGAAGATGAACGAATCAGGATGGTGAGTTATCTTCGTGGAGTCATTGAAAGTTCAGGTCACCCGAGAGAAGATTATGGAGAACTCCTCAAGCTGGCGCTCCTTTTCCTTGGAGGCTGGGGTGGAGCTGAGTTCTCCTTCAGAACTCCAGGAGCCCATCATCAAGCCAGGTGGATGGCGAAAGCTATCTATGTGCTGAAAATGGTTTTGTTCCGGGAGCAACTGGAACTCACCGAGCGAGAGGTGAAGGGATTACACGACGTGGCCCTTTTTACGTGTTTCATTTATGTCCGGTTCTGGCACGAGGCAGTGGTCAGTAGGTGTGCTCCGAAAAATTACCTATACATGATTCAGCTGTTGATTTCATATCCGAACAAGGACCTGGGCCAGGCTGCCTTGAGAGTTGCCAAAAGACGTCTATGGTATCTCTCGGAGACTCCAGTCGGCTTGGCTTTCCTTGATGAACGGATATCGCCAAGTGAGAAAGAAAAGATGTTCCAGGCCTTGAACAAACTGCGTCGAGGAAGGAACTCAAACGACTCGAGTGGAAAAACCTGACTTTTGAAGGCAAGGATCTGAGCAACTTCGTCACTCAAAAGACGAAGACATTCTTCGACAACTTCGGCGTTGGGGATGTCGACAACGTAAAAGAGTACACCAAAAATGACGGCTTGAGAGAGTCAGTCAACGCGCTGAAAGTCGTAAACGACACAGCGGAGAGGGGAATTACATTAATCAAGCAATTCAATGAATCAGTCAAGGACGAGAAGCAAAAACAATTCTTGTTGCAGATTGCTGAACATCATCGAAAGGAGGTGCCGAAAAGAACCAAGGCGGGAACGTCCTTGTACCAATTCAAAAATTGATTCGGATTTTCTGATTTTAATACCAGAGATTTTTATTTTCTGTGCTTCCAAGGGAGAATTCTTTTGTAACACTGAAGAAAATTTTGTATTATTAAATTGTATTGGATTGTGTAATGTGCATTGATTTGAATTTTCCAATTTTATTATTAGAGTTTTTCATTTTCCGTGGCTCCAAGGGAGAATTTTTCGTAACACTGAAGAAAATTGTTATTATAAAAGGTTCAAATGTGTGCAACCCCTAAATATCACTTAATCGTTTTCAATATTGGTGCACATCTTTCTTACATGAAAAGGAATAAAAGCACAAGCAAAGTGGAGAAAAATATTGACCTTTGATATTTTCCTCTGTACGAGTGAAACACCCTAATATACACAGTATATGTATATATATATATATATATATATATAAATATAATATAATATATATATATATATATATATATAAATACAATGTATATATTATATATATAATATAATATATATATATAAATATAAATATTATATATATAATATTATATATATAATATATATATTGTATTTATATACATATATATATATTATATTATATTTATATATACACATATATATATATTATATTATATTTATATATACACATATATATTTTGTATATATAAATATATATGTATATATATATATATGATAATAAAGTCTTTCCTTGTGAACAGACGTGTTTTATCGAGTGTCCAGTGTTATCAATTGAATAAGTGGTTTTCGTTCAAGTGTCTTAAAAAAAATAGTGTTTGGTGCATTCTTAACTAAATTACTTCGTGTTACTAATCACCCATTAACGAATATATTTCATTTATTGTTTTTATTCATTACTATATTACTTGACTAAACCAAGGCTAGTGCCTTGTTTGTTTCCCGAATCTATTACTACACGAGGTTTCATAAGGTTGAAATTCCCTTGGTTTGCCTTTTTTGTTTTTCAAATCTATCAGAAACGAGGTTTCTTAAGGTTCATTTTCCTTTCCTCCGGGAGATCAGGTAGAGTGTGGTCATCCACCGTGGGAAAAAAAGAATTAAGTCGGTCGAATAGCGGACAGATAAGTTTCATTTAATACTTTTTCTTTAACAGATCTTTCGTCAGTAGCTTAATTATATATTCATTTAGCATAAAATTGTGTTACAAGAACCTGTTTCTGCGTTTCAAGAACATTTTTGCGGGTTTTCGCAGGTGACGGCACAATAAGCACGCGATAGACCTACGTTGTAATTTATTAATTTCCAAACGCTCGTTTTTTTTTTTTTTTTGTTTTTTAACTAATTAAAAGCAGGGCACCCCCGTCAAGTACTTGCAGTCGCTGTGAATGGAAATTTACAATGACTAATAATAATGAACAGTTAGTTTGCAGGTGGTTCTCAACCATGGAAGTGCTGAGGAACGAGTTAGAACGTGAGAGGGAAGCCAGGGTGAGGCATGAAGAAAACGTGATGCTCCTGACGGCAAAATTGGAATCCCTTGAGACTCCAGTTACGACCCCTCCTGCCTCAGTTTTTACTAATAATATAAATAGTACTAATAGCCCTCTCTCTTCCCCTAGTTCCCAACCCTTCGTTCGAGTGCGTAATGGAGCCCCATTGAGAAAACCTAAGACTTGTCTACCAGTAATAACAAGCAATAAGTTTTCTGTTTTAGGTTTCGAAGATGCTGATGAACCGGAAATACGACTCGTTGGCGATTCCATTGTTCGAGGGCAGCTCGAGGAATTCTGTGGGAGAAACCCTCGTCGTAGGCGCCGTTACTGCTACCCTGGTGCAAGGGTGGAGGATATAACTAATAGTGTTGACCATTTTACAGACGGTACCGCCGAGGACACAACGTATGTTATTCATGTCGGTACTAATAACGTTTTAAATTCTAGATCGGAAGAACTGCTGGCTAGGTACAGGGACTTACTAGAGCGACTAAAGGAAAAAACTAATAAGATTGTTTTAACAGGTATACTTCCTCGAATTATCCAACGTAACGATTTCTACAGCAAGGTGACCTATATTAACAATAACCTAAAGTCTTTTTGCCAACAGGAAGGAGTGCATTTTGCGAATTTTTGGAGCAGTTTCTACGGCAGGAGGGACTTGTTCCTTGGAGATGGACTTCATCTTCATGACGTTGGAGCTGCGCGTTTTGGAAGACTATTTCATAATACTGTCTCTTCTTTTCAGGCTGACGTAACTCGAACGGTCACAGCGTAAATTCCACAAATTTCCCCTGCGCTCGCGAAGGTGTCGCAATTACAAACAATTTGAAGGTTCTATGCTTAAATGCTCGTAGCCTACGAAATAAAATAAATGAATTTATTTCTTTAATTGCTTGTAAAGACTATGACTTAATTGACTTAATTGCGATAAATGAATCGTGGCTTAGCACTGAAACACGTGTATTTGTAGGGAAGTATCAAATTAAAGGTTATAGACTTTTTGTTAAAAACAGAATAGGTAGGCGAGGAGGCGGTGTTATGTTGTATATCAAAGATAATATTGCGAACGTTATAGAAGTAAAGCACACAATTCCAGAACCGATAGATTCGACTATAGCAGAACTTAAATTGACCGATTTCAAACTTGTTGTTGCGGTTATATATAGGCCCCCTAATCAAACAGCTGATACGGACGAAGCGTTATATCGTGAACTAAAGAGAATAATCGGTAGTGAGCAGGCTTTAGTTATGGGTGACTTTAATTGCGCCAAAGTGAATTACGATACAATGCAGGGAGATGCGGAAGGTAATCGTTTAGTTAATTTTCTCGAGGATAGCTTTCTTATTCAAAAGGTTGGGGAACCTGTGAGGTTGGACAGTATTTTAGATTTAGTAATAACTACGGATGATAGGCTAATTACTGATCTTCAAGTAATAGAACAGTTAAGCAATAGCGATCAAAATATGGTAGAGTTTGTCCTCTCAGTAAGTCACTCGAAACCAACTAACTCGACTAAAATTCCTAACTTCCAGTACGCAGACTTTTGTAAATTTCGAAATAAATTGTCACACGTCAATTGGGAAAACGTAATGGGGAACTCCCACGCAAAACTAATCTGGGAATCGTTGGAAACAGTATTTAGGAATATAAATGAGGAATGTGTACCGTACAAAATTAAGCGTGCGAAAGTAAACAACAAGCCCTTGTGGTTTACTTCTAGAGTAGGAGACATTATAAAGAGTAGAGATAAGGCTTATAGGTTACATAAGTGTGATAAAGACAATTTGTGGTTACGAAACAACTACATATCTCTAAGGCGTGAAGCGAAAAGTGTAATAAAACAGTTCAAGCGCGAATTTGTAATCTCTATAGCTCGTGACGGTAAAGAAAACCCCAAACGATTCTTTCAATACGTCAACAATAGAAATCCAGTAAAAAGTGTCTTGGGGCCGTTAAAAAATTTAACGGAGATCTAGTTTCTGAAAACAAGGAAATGGCTACCTTGCTAAATGAATTTTTTATGTCAGTCTTTACTATAGAAGATGTAACGAATATCCCTACGGTCATAGACATAATACCTTTTGATATTGGTAATATTTTGGATAATATCGTGGTTAGTGAAGGGAAGGTAATGCGCTATATTGATAAAATGAAAATGCGTGTCACCGGGGCAAGATTCCATATATCCCATACAACTAAAAGAATTAAAAGAAAGCATTGTTGTACCGCTAACAAAGATTTTTAATGCGTCTATTTCTGAGGGGTGCGTACCAGATAATTTCAAGTTAGCAAACTTAACACCTATCTTTAAGAAAGGAGATAAAGGTGCGGCGGGAAATTATAGGCCAATCAGTTTAACGTCTGTAGTAGGTAAGTTACTGGAATCAATAAATAGGGATCGTATAGTCGAACACTTAGAATTGCATAAACTAGTTAGAAATACGCAGCACGGTTTTAGGCGAAACAAATCTTGCTCAACTAATCTTTCAGAATTTTTTCGAAGCGTGTTTGACGTTTACGATAGTCATCGGGCGGTTGATGTAGTGTATTTACATTTTCAAAAAGCGTTTGACACCGTACCGCACAAAAGACTCATTGAAAAAACTAAGGCTCATGAAATAAGGGTGTTCGTTGATGGAGCGGAGTCGTGTTGGGCTAATGTAGCGAGTGGCGTTCCTCAGGGTTCTGTATTGGGCCCCTTGCTTTTTCTTATATATATTAACGATTTAGATGTCGGCCTAGTCAGTACAGTTTCAAAGTTTGCGGATGACACGAAGCTGGGTGGTAGGGCGATTAATGACGAAGATAGAGTAAAATCCAGGAAGATCTGAATAAAATCGTTGATTGGTCAGTCACATGGCAAATGAGATTTAACGTCGATAAGTGCAAAATTTTGCATATAGGTTCGCGTAACGGTAATTTTGCGTATAGTATGTCAGGGAAAGAGTTAACAAGCGTAGAGCAGGAAAAAGATTTAGGAGTTATAGTCACTGGTGATTTAAAAGTAGCGAAACAAAGTACAGCAGCGGTCAATAAAGCGAACAAAGTGTTAGGTTTTATAGCTCGAATTTTGAGTACAAATCGCGCGATATTATAGTTCCTCTTTATAAATCATTAGTTAACCCCATTTGGAGTACGCGGTCCAATTTTGGAATCCGCATATGCGCAAAGATATAGACAAAATCGAAAGAGTCCAAAGACGAGCAACTAAGATGATTCCGTCGCTTAGGTCAAAGTCGTACGAGTATAGGCTTAAGGAGTTAAAATTGACTACACTCGAGACTCAGAGGCTAAGGGGTGATCTAATCCAGGTTTTCAAAATTATGAATGGGTTCGATAACGTAGATAGAGATAGCTTTTTCGAAATATCTCAATATAATAGGACTAGAAATAACGGGTGCAAGTTGACAAGTAGAAGGTTCGAGACAACATTTGCCAAAAACTTTTTTACGCATAGAATAATAAATAGCTGGAATAGTTTGCCGGTAGAAGTAATTAGTAACACGTCTATAAACATGTTTAAAAATCGATTAGACGCATATGTTGATAGATTGGGTATAGTTTAAGGTAGTAAAATTAAGTCTTTGTGGTGATAGATCCCACAGCTCAACACAAGTGTTGGGGGATATAGGGAGGTAGCATCTTGGGTTAGGGGATACTCTCTGTCCTTACACACCCCATTTAAAGAGATTCCTCTGCCGAGCGGTGCCCCCCATAGTACTGTGAGGTATTGAAAAACTCATGATCTTTACTTGCCCCACAAACGCCTTTAAATGGGAGACCCAAAATGGGTGCACACACATTTCTACATTACTGTACAGTCTTTACAGCCACACCTACACATTTCCTCCTAAGTATATATATATTGTAATGTATATGGTTGTAAATTTTTACTTGGTCCCCAATCGATATGGACCGTGACTTATTTTTGGTTGGCAAGGTACTGGTATTGATGGATACCGTAATGAAATTGACTGGATTCTTTGGATCTGATATATTTGCATGTCGGTTATAAATAGATATAGAGTGTAACATATTGGTGGACAGTAGTCTATTATGACTTGATCCTCTGGATCCAGAGATTCTATCTTTAGTTTAAATTGATAATTAATTTGTTTTAAATTGATAATTATTTAGTTTTGTAAAAGTTGGTTTTTGCTAATGTACGGGCGGTTTTTGCATGGTGGAGCCGCCTCGATAGGCCTACGTGGCCCCTAGTGTGCCCACTATAAAAAATTCTTATGTTCTTATGTTCCTTGTGGTTCGGAACCCACGTAAAATTGTAGGGCCCCTCCGCCACCACAGAGGACATTCACAATACAATTACGAACACAGTTAGGTAGACCAGCCATGAGTGGATCCTAGGGTCTTTGTTGGTCTGAAACATTATAACATTACATTATTATATATATATATTATATATATAATATATATATATATATTATATATATGATAATATACATATATAATATATATATAATATATATATGTTAACCCCAACGTCTATGGCCTGGGTTGGTTCGAAATCGACGGGGGTTCTGGTTAGGAGACAGCAACGGATCTGTTACTTGTAGTAGTTTCTTTTCTACTACTCCCCGAGTGCTTCTATTGTGGCTCGGAGGATTCTGAGAGGCTTATTAAATTCTTTGAGGTTTCTCCGATTCTTCTTGTAACGTACCAGGAGATTTCAATGACTAAGTTTACTGAAGAGAGCACGCCTCGAAGGAGAAGATAAATGTTGTTTCTTACTGCGATTTACTACTAAAATGTTACAGGTAATGCTCAGCCTCGTAGGTTGGATCAGAATGCCTATGGAAGAAATGGTTGGGGTTTATATACCCCGATTCTACTAACATCATCATTATTAAATATTGAATAGGCTGTATTATTTTTGCACAACTGTTAAAAATAAACAGATAAACAGGATATAGGAAGAGGAAGCCATATCTTAAACCGCATATTTTCAGATCTGATGTTTTCGGGGTCTGCCGAGTTAATTAGAAACGGAAATTAAATGCAGTTTTATACCACGATATGCATATGAGCAAAATTAAAGGGTTAAGGCAAGACATGACTCCATCTTGTATAACGAAGGGAGAATGCATCTATTCTAAAAATAATAATAATAATAATAATAATATCGCCTCGTGTACATTCCTAAATGGCGACATAATGTCGGGTTGTACAATCCTAAGTACATCGCTGAGTACGTTGTAATTTTGGGTTTATTACAATTACGATTATAATTACCAATTAATTCACTTACTGTCGTTAATTATAGTTTTATTAAAGTACGGTACATCAATTACATTATTAAGTACATTAGTCACTTACAATTCTTACAGTGCGTTTATATTTATATATGGTTATTAGTATAACACAAAGTACATGGGCACATACGGTATATATTTATATACAACATAATATGTTAAAATAAGTTATAATATGTTATAAATTTGAATTCAGAGGGAGAGGAGGTTTTACGTTTTCAGATGTTCAATTTATGCTGTGATCATCGAATTGTGTACACTTGCATAAGCGTTTTCGAGTTCATTGCGGGAGGCGAAATAATTTAAAATAAAAAAAATAATAATAATACATCCGAACGTATTTGGACGACTTTGAACGAACAGGTAAGAATGCCTAAAGTTTTGTACTCATATCGGTACGTAACACAACAGGTTGTGTGCGTAATATAGACACGAGGGAATATGGAGTGATAGGTTGATAGGGCATAAGTAGACAATAGGTAGATGAATGAATAAGTAATAAAATTAACAAAAGATAAAGGTCAAGAAGGGACATGGATGTATGAACGAATAACATATAGAAATAGGGTGTGTCAATTTTGGGGGTGAAATGACTAAATTGAAAATCATGTGATTTGGTAGCAATTTAATGTAATCATTTGGCATACAAAATAATATCCTTGCTTCAAAAACAATAAAAAATAATTCCTACCTACATCAATTTTAATTCAAAAATTCCATTTTTCCGTAAATTCGTAACAAAATAACAAATGTGCGCAAACATCCTATCAACATTTAAAGTGGCAATAAGATATCGTTCAGAGTCTTTATTTGAAAGTAACCAATGCAGTCATGTCCTTTTTGCTGCGGTTCCTTGACATCAGCATTCGGCTTGCTACTTGCGCTTTGATGTAGCTTTCTCACCTCTCGTGACTGTAAACTTGACTAGCTGCTTCTGTGACCATTTTCACACATCTCCCCACACTCTGAGTGAGAGAAGGCCACTTTGGCACTTGCATTGGGGCCTCTTTAAGTTGTGTTAAAGCTTTGTTTGTTATACATGTTATCAGTGGTGGCTCCAAAACTCCCGAACTCAAGTTAACTAATTCTGACAATTTCGTGGCAGTGACGTTTATCGGAGGTACCTTCCTTGTCTGAACAGAGCAGTCTCCCAGCTGGTCATCATCTAGTGATGTTCTTCTAAGTTTTAGAATGATTTCCCCAGCCTCAGTTCGCTCTTTGGTACATTGGCTGCAGAGTATTGCTTGCAAAACTGCCTCTGGTCTAGCATACCAAGCGGACCTTCTCACCACAGGTAACACGATGACCACCACTACTTTCCTTTGGGTTCTCAGTAGCTGTAATTGAAACAAGATGTGGTTGGGCCCCTCCATCCACATTGGATTAAGTTTTACATTGAACCAGTGAGGAAGATAAAACCCAATAATAAATTCAACAATCAACATCAAATTCTGTAGCATTTTGCCCTTCAGTGCATGTTTGGAAACCCAAGTCCTGCAGAAACGAATCGCTGTAGTTAACCAACGACTGTGACTTACGGGTCCAATCTCCAAGAGAGCCAGATTTTGAGGCAACTCTCCTGATCTGATTGCTTGAACAATACGATAAGCGTAAGACTGATCCGTGCTGAGGTCTTTGATAATTTCTTCAGACAACACTGGAAGGGGAGGGCCTACTTCGACGTTTGGAAATTTTGTATTTATTTCTAATTCCGTTGCTTCATCTAGCATGTTGCCAAGGGGGCCTGACCACTTGTTGTCGTTCTTTGCAGGACCATCAAGTTCCTGGATGAGACGACGAAGAGGTAGTTCCCCTGTGTGCAAATCACATACAATCCAAACAAGCCTTCTTCCAAGTTTTTTCTCTAAATGCGTCATAACACCGCCCTGCCATCCAGTGTTCACCGCAGTTGAGTTTCCACTGCCCTGCAGTGAACTGTCAAGTCTTCTTTCTTGAAGCCAACATATTATTTGATCAGCAATTGTCTCTGCATGTTTCTTGCCTTCTACTTCTGCTTCAGGAACAAAGTGAAACAAATAGCGGCCACCAGGTTCGGAACACACAGAGTAGTGTTCTTCTTTGATGAGACCGGGAAACTTTCTGTCCATTCCCTCTACCTCTAGGAGAACTTTTGTGTCATCTCTTCTTCAATCAAACAAAAGGCAAGAGAGACCTTCCTCCTTCAAATCTTTTTCATGCTGATCAGATATTTCCTTCATTATTTTTTCTTGTGCTCTTCTTATCTTATTATGATCTATCACTAAGGATGTATCCTCTCGGCTGATGAGGCCTGCATCTATCCAAGCGGCAGTGGCAATCTCTGCAGTCTCTCCTAGCCCCGTATGGTGGCGAATACTGGCAAGGGCAATGTTTGAGATGTCTTTAGTGTTGTATTTCATTCTCTTCGGCGAAGGTTCGGATGGCATTTTGGAGCTATCATCTGATATTGCTTTTTTCTGTTCATCTGAAGAGCTTTCAAAGAAGTGAGAAACCTCTTGATAGAGCTCTTCATCTCTTTGGGTGGCTTCTTCACTCTTCTTTTTCTTCCTTTCTTCCCTCTCTCGGATTTTCTCTTTTTTCTTAGCAATAACAATCTGTTTTTTGGTTTCTGAATAACCTGCTGAACCAATCTGCATACTTCCTTGGCCTCCTGCCTTTGTTCTCTGCGCCTTTATGAAAGCCAGCTCCAAAACAGGGATCTTCTTCTCACGAGGACAGCGACAATCAATGTAAGGGTGAGGTTCTCTTCTGCATGAGGGAGAACAACTGGCTTCAGAACACAACTCTATGGGACACTGGCAGTTAAAAATGTCAAGAGTATCAAGTGTGTGCAGAAATTTATTTTCCTTTGCTAGTTTTCCTTTACCAAGTGATGTCTCAACTGCTTTGTGCCACAGCTTTGTTAATTTTAACTCATTAGTTCTATACTGATTGAGTACAGGTAGTTTGAATAACACATTAGCTTTTTTCCACTGATGCAGAAGAGGGGGAATCATGTCCCTTATGAGCTCTTTCTCTGTGTAGTTCCTTCTATCCCTTGTATTTTGTTCACGAAGGAGTAACCCTAGTCTCAGCATGTCTCGCACTGTTGGTAGTTTTGATACGGGAAGCTCCTTGCCTGTACCGACTAACAGGCTCAAGTGGCATGGCGAATGACCTCTTGTCTTCAATTTTGGCATTTTAGGAATATCTGAAAAGAAAGAAAAACATTTAAGTATTCTATATCAATTACGATGTTTCAAAGTTTAGTCATTCGATGTTCTAAAATTCAATAAAAAAATATTTCATGGGATTAGAACATAATTAGACAGAAGAATATGATAATAATAAATAATTGTAATAATCAATAATCCATACTTACAGTTAGACTGTAGTATTCGTCTAGTAGAATAACTATGACGTAGGTACAAGAGCAAAAACAGCAAACCACCGTCTATAACATCTAAGAGGCAACTGAGGACTGAGAGTGAGGGACAGTTCTATTCATGTTGTGACTTGTACATTATACAACAACTATATGACCTTGAAAACACTCCATATGCGATCAGTGGGATAATTCTGTGACAGAGGAATAGTTAATCAATTTATGTCCTTTTATTTAGTAAAAGAGTCAATTTCTGAAACTTTGAGGTAAAATTGATGTAGGTAAGGGTTACTTTATTTCATTTTGGTTGGCCAATTTCAAGTTTTGACATGAAAAGACTATATTTTCACTACCAAAATTGATTTGAAAAAAGTGACAAAATTGACACACCCTAATAGATAATGATGTATAGAGTGTACATTTTTTTATTATTATTATGTTCAAGAATTTCCATACATTATATACTAGATATGATGAAGGGAAATTAATGACGGGAAAATGTGAAGGGAATTAAGCTACTTATGACGTCATAGTTATTCAAATTATGTCATACATACAGTGTAAGTCATTATTGGGAGGCTTGAAAAGAACCGAATTAAAGACAAAGAGCGAGTATTAAGGAGTAAGTACAACTACGGGTTCTAATCACGCTATACGCAATGTACATGCATAATCTAATAAAATTTAGGGATGAGGGTTAGGTGCAAGAGAACCATAATTAATTATAATAAATTCTCTAACAAATGAAAAATGGAAATATGGATACGACGAAACCAAAGAAATGGTAAGTCGCATGGTTGTGACACTGAAAAAAAATAGAAAGCAACAAATAAAATTTTTATCCAAAGTCGCGTTAAGCGATTTTGGTTCTTATATAAAAATGAATATTGATTATTCATTGTTCATTTTTACATATACATACAGTATATGATAATAAAAACCCACTCCAATACACACAGTTTATTTCCACAACAGTTTCGATGCCCACTGGCATCCTCTTCGGGTGGATACAGAAAAACGAATAAACCAAAAACAAAAGGGAAAACAGTCCAGGGACCATTAAGAAATTCGCACCTAGGTTAGATCTCGTTCTCCCCACACTGGAAGGACATTTTTTTATTTAAAATTTTTTTTTTTTTAAATTAAAGGGACCCGCTTATAAGTACATTCGCACAAATTTAAAACTATCTACTTGTTCTATGCATACAGATTCTATTATTTTTTTACATAATTATCACATTCAGCATTAAATTTATTACATTTAATATTGCATTATTATTTATTACAGAAATTATAAATTTATTATTACATTGATTATTACATTGTTGTTTGTTATACAGAAATTATAAACCGAAAAACGAATGAAAAAGGCGAGAAGGAAACAATCCAGAGACCATTAAGAAATTCGCACCAAGGCTAGATCCCGTTCCCCCGACCCCAGAAGGGCATTTTTTTATTAAAGGGTCCCGCTTATAACTACATTCGCACAAATTAAAACTATCTTCTTGTTCTATAAATACAGATCCTATTATTTTGATATAATTAATGAATTTATTATTGCATTTATGTTTTTTAACATTTATTATTATTACCTTTACAATAATTATTACATTTATTTTATTACCTTTATTATTACATTTATATTTATTTCCACAATTATTACTTCCATTATTACATTTACATTTACGTTTATTATTCCATTTACATTTTATCGAAAAAAGAAAAAAGCTCGAATAAACCAAAAGCGAGTAAGGAAACAATCCAGAGACATTTAAGAAATTCACACTTAGGTTAGAACCCGTTCACCCGACGCCGTAAGGGATTTTTTGACCAAGAATCTCATTAAAGGGTCCAACTTATAAGCACCTTCGCACAAATTAAAATTATCTTCTTTTTCTATACATACCGATTCTATTATTTTTCTTTTCACATAGTTATTACATTTATAAAGTACCTTACTTCATTCCCAATTTATAGCATGATTATTTTGGCTGGTGTGATAAAAAAATTGAATTATTAGTATTACAACTTCTGAAGGCATATTTGTGTTCTTTAATACGGGTTTCAATATTTCTTCCAGTTTCTCCTACGTATACTAAATCACAACTTTTACAGGGAATGCTGTAGACACAGGCTTGTTCCTGTTTTGCAACGTTATTCCTTTTGGTATGGGAATGGGGTCCCCTTTATCCCCAATACTGAGTACATTATACATGGAATATTGTGAGTCAGAATTGTTGCAAACAATATGTCCCAAGAATCTAATTTGGTTTCGTTATGTAGATGATGTTTTCTCATTTTTGGCCTGACCTCTGGAACAACTTTGACACTTTCTTTCAGTCATTAAATAATCTCGTTCCTTCAATTAAATTTAAATATGAATGGGAGAACGACAAACAATCACCTTTTCTAGATGTTTTGGTTAGTAACAAAAGCGGAAAGCCCAATTTCACGGTCTATAGAAAACCTACTCATTGTAATTCCTACATTCATTATTTTTCATATCATGATGAAGGGGTTAAAAACTCAATTATTTCTTCCATGTTTCTAAGAGCACTCAGGATTTGTAGCCCACATTTGCTGGACCCGGAAAATTCAAAGATTTGGAATATTTTTAAGGATTTAAAATATCCAGAGTGATTTATCAGAAAGGCGTATTTAAAAGCCAGAAAATCTTTTTATGCCCCACGCGAACCTTCAGTTAACCAAAAACAATATGTGAGTTTGCATTACATTGCCGGCTTAGAAAGAGTAAAACCGTTGACGAAAGATTTTAAGTTTGCTTTGGCTTTCAAATATTTGTCTACCGTGAAAAGTAAATTGGTTAGGAATAACTTTGCAAAACAGGAACAAGCCTGTCTACAGCATTCCCTGTAAAAGTTGTGATGTAGTATACGTAGGAGAAACTGGAAGAAACATTGAAACCCGTATTAAAGAACACAAATATGCCTTCAGAAGTTGTAATACTAATAATGCCATTTTTTTATCACGCCAGCCAAAATAATCATGCTATAGATTGGGAATGAAGTAAGGTACTTTATAAATGAAATAATTTTGTCAAAAGAAAAATAATGGAATATGTATAGAAAAAGAAGATAATTTTAATTTGTGCGAAGGTACTTATAAGTTGGACCCTTTAATGAGATTCTTGGTCAAAGAATCCCTTACGGCTTCGGGTGAACGGGTTCTAACTTAAGTGTGAATTTCTTAAATGTCTCTGGATTGTTTCCTTACTCGCTTTTAGTTCATTCGGGTTTTTTTTTCAGTAAAATGTAAATGGAATAATAAACGTAAATGTAAATGTAATAATGGAAGTAATAACTGTGGAAATAAATATAAATGTAGTAATAAAGGTAATAAAATAAATGTAATAATTAGTGTAAAGGTAATAATAATAAATGTTAAAAAACGTGAATGCAATAATAAATTCAGTAATTATATCAAAATAATATAATCTGTATGTATAGAACAAGAAGATAGTTTTAATTTGTGCGAATGTACTTATAAACGGGACCGTTTAATAAAAAATGCCCTTCTGGCATCGGGGGAACGGGATCTAGCCTAGGTGCGAATTTCTTAATGGTCTCTGGATTGTTTCCTTCTCGCCTTTTTCATTCGTTTTTTGGTTTATAATTTCTGTATAACAAAGAACAATGTAATAATCAATGTAATAATAAACTTATAATTTCTGTAATAAATAATAATGCAATATTAAATGTAATAAATTTAATACTAAT